>JAWQRJ010000853.1:0-18058 GCA_033557515.1 Diorygopyx duplodentatus | reverse complement strand
GATGATGCCGTCTGCAATGAGCGGCGAAACGTCAACGGAGAGTTGCTTCACAGACGCGGCGATCACCGGAAAGCCAAAGGATATGAACACCGGCCGCGAAAGCCTACAACAACGTTCACTATCTTGTTATTTCAAAAAACATGGTTTCAGTTTAACCATATATATGGATTATCGGGTTCATTTACGAAAAAAAAAGTTTCATACGTCATCTACGAATAACATTTATTCAAATTGAATGTTGCTTCAAATGCGCTCTGGATAATGCAGAAAGGTACCTGAAACTGATGTAGATTCCACTGATTTTGCATCGTGCCTTCTGATTTTTTACTATTTTATTTATAGAAAACTAAACGAGATTATTGGAAATTTAATGTAACTTTTTGAATCCAGTAAATGTGAAACACGCCTTCTTTTTGTGAAAATTTGACCGTTAGCCTTTTTTAGTCACGTTTATATTTCAATTACTACTACTTTCTGCGTTTGATAGGTACCTGCTGTAAGTAAACTTAATAATGGGCTACAACAAAATGATCAAACCAAGAAAAATAGGTCGAAACACAAAATTGTCACAAAAATAAGTTTAAAAAAAAACGAAAAGAAATTTGTTGAATAATATATTTATTACGGTTAATAACAGTACAACAGTAATGTTGTTAAAAGTAATTAATGTTATTAATGAAAAAAGATATGAACAGTTACATTAAATAGTGATAATAATAATCGAAGCCAGTATAATCCCAGATCGGTGGTATAAATAATAACAGCAAGACTGCTGAAGTATAAAATGCCTGGTATTGCAGTTAATAGTTCAGCTTTATAATTACATAAATTAGCATTTATTATTAATAATTACATTTTATTAATTACATAATTAATAAAATGGTCCGTAAATTCCATAATGAACCCAAAAATTAATAATATATAAGGTGTTCCATTTAAAAAACTGGAACACCTTATATTGTTCTTCTAGTTGCATAGCATCTAGAAGAAATGGGATAACCTGTATATATGAAAATGCTTCTGGAAGAAACTTGAAAACATGCAACATTTATTCGAAGTTTTTTGCCTAAAATGATTAGAAAAGGTTGAAGTGTTGATCACAGACTGACATCCAATCTTTGAATGTTATCTATGGCGTACTACCTTTTCAAAGCTAAGCTGACTATCAAAGTTTACACCTGCATCTACAGGTTGTCCGGAAATTATGCGCAAATACTTCAACAGCATATTGTACAACTGATTTTAGGAGGGGTCCTTTATATAGATTTTTTTTAATTTAGGGCTCCAGTACAGAGTTAGAGGCATTTAAAGGGTTGGTCAAGAATATAGTTACTGGGGTTATTCTTGAGAACGGCATTGCCTACATTTTTTTTTGTGTACCTTATATTTTCAAAACCACATTTGAATATGATATTTTCATTCGCACCTCGACATCGCAAGGGGTTGAAACGAACAACCCCTATCGATTTTTATAAAATAACTTTTTTATCCGTCCGTTTTCTTGCGAACAAAGGCATCACTCGTATAGCCCAGACGATTTGGAAACTTTTTTGGTTCTTTCTGTTTTTTTTCGTAAACTGAGCGGGTTGCGAGATATAAAGTAAAATTCGTTTATAGTTTATATTATATTATTTATAGAGATATATATTTATATTATAGAGATATGTTTTCGAGTGTAGGACATTGCAGCACATTTAGCCACATTCAGAGGAAGGCCAACTTTAGCACCCCAGTTGTTAAGGTAAGCGAGATTCTTCTGAAGCAGTAGGGCATCATTTTGCGTGGTGATGAAAAAATCCATAAGCCAAAACATCTCAAGAGGAGAGATTGGAATAGTGAAATAGTTCTTTCTCTCAGTAAGGTAAAACTTTTGTAATAAATCGCGAGTTTGAGGTATTAGATTAAGAATATTTAAAGTCATTTGTTTTAAATGCCTCGGAATAGTTTGTAGACGTATTTCGTTCTTTTGTCTAGTTAAACTTTCCTCCACTGTTGTTCTCTATTTTATGACTCAGGGTTTCAAAAGTTTCAGCACTTGATGTTTCAGAATGTAGTTTTTTTTATCCCTGACAGTACCGCGAAGATTTAACTTTTGTATAGAGAAAAGCCAGATGTCGTAAAAAAGTCAAGTGCAACGCGAGATGAGCCAGGGATCACAAGTTCGTAGAAAGGCACGTTTTTTTTGAGTAAACTAAAACCAAGATGTAAAAGCCAAAGGCTTTAGGGTTCATGTTTTGTACAAGCACTCCGCCTTGGACGTAGGAGATTGGTGGTTAAATATTAAGATTAACCAATAAGTAGGTGTCTCCCTGCTCAAATGCTATTTTCCCCCAAACTAAGTTTTCTGGAGGAAAAGGCATAAAATATGAGAATTTCAATTTTTAGGTCGGAAACTTGTGTGTTAAATGTTGTACACTCACAACAACTTGTTCAATACAACTTGTATAGATTGTAGATAAGGATTTTTTATTTAATTGGGTGCATCTTGTACAAGACTTTATTATCTAAATATTCAGTCTGTTTCGCATTTTATTTGTTAAAATAATACATATCATTCGCATATATTAAACTATACAATACAACCACGCAATGAATTACAATTACAGTACGCCACAATGATTTGTATCTACATTAAGTTACTATAATTTCAATTTTAATAGATCCATCACCAAGGTCTGAGAAATTTATGTCTGGCCCTGAAACACAAAGAAAAAACATCGATTATTATCCGATTTTAACCGACACGTTTTACTACTACTCCATATATCTCTCTTTCAAACAAGAATTACTGAAAGCGTTAACGAGGCACGAAACGGAATAGTCGCGATCGTAGGTCGCGGAATGTTGAAAAAACCAAAGATAAATTTCACAGGACCTCTCGGCAACGTTGCGTTGTGCGTGGTTATGTTGAATTATCTACCGCGCTCAATTTCGACTGACTACCCTTTTTAGATACTTTGCTACTGTGCGCCTTTATGTCGCTCGTGATCAGCATGTTGTTCAGTTGCATCTCCTGCGACGGCCTGCACCACATCAGGCTACCCTTATCCAGCACCTGGTACCTACTAACGCCGCCAAAAAGGATCGGCGTGAACTCCCTGCCGAGGCCGAGCTTCTCCCGACCTCTTTTGTCGTACTTGCACAATTTACTCACGATCTCTATAAACTCTTGACGTTCCCTGATTTTTGATTCCGGTAAGCCATGAGTCATTGTATCCAAGTTCACGCTACTCACCACACGGTTCTCCTCTTGCAGGATGTCGCAGCAGATCCTGTACGGATCTTCCCTCGCCGTGCTGGTGTTCGAGGACACTTCCGACGAGAGGTTGGTGTCCGGCTTCGGGTACACCAGGAACGTTAAGTTGCTGTCAGAAGGCCGTTTGTCGGCGGGTTTCTTATTGGTGCGATGATGAAAGCTGAAGCGTTCGTCGTTGACGTTATGACGGTCGTTCGTTTTCCGTTGAAGAGTCGGATAGCTTCCCATACGATTGCTAGTAATTTTCTTTGAGGGCTCGAAATTGACCAAGCTTTGTGTAAGGGAGTTTTTGTCGAGCACCCGATAACAATAGCGATAGATCGGACCGCAGGGGAGAGGCGCCATTTTCCCAATGTACTTCGCGTATGTGCGGAAATCGTCCTGGGGCACTTTCACGTAATAGTACATGTGCTTTAAATGTTTGCAAGGGAACTCTAGATTATGATTCGGGGACGTACGGCGTCTTTCTACTGGATAATAATCATTCTCTGTTCTACTTACTAGAGCTCTGCTGTACTTCCCGTTTGGTTCTGTATAAACCTCGTTTTCCCTCAGAGGTGGTAGAGCGTAACGCTGAATGGTTGCCAGTTTCGCGGCAAAGGATGTGTGCATCTGGTCGGCCAGCTCGTTGTAACCTTCCGTTTTACAGGAATCGTCCGAGTCGTGATCGTCGTAGTCTCTTGGGCTGGAAGCGGCCGATTGGTCACCTCCGTCGCGACGGTACAATTGGTGGGCGAGGTGGTAAGATCCGGAGGTTACGATGCTGCTCGTTTCGTCTTCGTCGGGCGCGGGGTAAGCGTGGTAATAGTCGCCGTATGCGGTGCGCCCGTCCTCTAAGAAATTATCTACTTTGCTGTTTGTCATATGGAGAGCGTACCGTGTCTGCAGGTCCGCGATTTGGCTCATGTGGTCCTTCGTGCTCTGCAGCTCCTTTTCCATCGTACCGACCGACTCCTGCAGCTTGAAGCGTTTCTCGTTCGTATCGGACAGGGTCGTCTCCAAGTCCTTGATCTTTTTCTCCAGTTTGGAACAGAGACGCCCTTTTGTGTCTAAATTGCCGGATAGCTCGTGGAGCAAGTCGCATTTTTGTTTCAGTTCCTCTTTCGTCTGAAATACAACGAAAGATTATTATGATTTGAAATCTGATAGTGTGTGTTGTTTCCACCAAACCATGTTTGACATTGAGATCGCTGAAGTTTTGGTGTTGATTCAAGGTCATGAGAAACGGCTTCAAGGTCAAAATAGTCTTCTGATGGCGTAATGTCTCCAAAACATTGGAGGTATTAGTACATTTTTCAGTACTTTGTTGAAGAGCATTATTATGTCAGTCATCATCACTTATAATCATAATAGACTATGCATTAGAATGATTAAATTATGTTGTCCGTTACTGTTTGTTACTGTGTTATGGTTTGGAAAGTCACATTATATGGAAGTCGGTAGGGCTTGTAATTAGAAGAAGCCTAAACCTCCATATCAACACGAAAAATAGTTAGTGCTTTCATTGAACATCCCTCTACTTACGTCGAACAGCAGTTGCCTGACCTCCTCGGAATACTTGTGCAAACTTTCGTTTTCCAAGAGCAGCTCGTCCTTTTTCGCCTTCAGCATCCCTATAAGGCCGTCGCGCACTTTCAGCAAGTTCTCCATGTCGTTCAATTGCTTCTTTTGCTGATTGAGGTCGTGCTCGTACTTGATTAACTTCTGCTCGTTGTCGAGAGATTTCGTGAGCGCCTTCTGCAACTTTGTCTTCCCCTCCTCCAGCATCGCCTTCAGTTCCTGCGTGTCCCTCGGGACTGTGTCCAGGTGATTGATTACGACGCCGGCGTGGTAGTTGTCAACTTTCGCCGACAGTTGAGATATTTGCATTTTCCTGAAAGTTAAATATTTGCACAATTGATTCCTGGCGTTAAAGTAACGTTAAGTTTTACTTACTGTTGTTCTATCACGATGTAGGCATCGGACTTCTCTTGTTCCAAAATCGTGATGTGTTCTTCCTTTTGAACCAACGCTTTGCCTAAAGATTCCTTACTACTACTTCCGTCGCCGTTCAACCTTTCAATACTGTCGATGAACCGCATTTTTTCGGTCGTGTAATTTTCGATACGTTCTTGGGCTGCTTTCAGCGCAACTTTCATAGCCAGTAATTCTGTTCGTAGTTGAGCTTCTCTCTCGGAAATACAACAATCTGAAAATCAATTGCAAAATTTCGGGAAATGGTCAGAAAAATCTAAATCTAATGCCGTACCATCGAGTCTTTTCCCCTCGTTTTCCGTAATGGAATTCTTCATGAGTTCGATCGCTTGTTGCTGCTGAACGGCTAACTGCGCCACCTCCTGTTTCATGCTGTCCAGCTTGTCTTCCAGTATTTGCTTTTCGATTCCGACCGTGTGGAGGTTTTCTTGGGCTGCTGCGATTTCCTTCTTAAGCCTCGCCTGTTCTTCTTCGTTCGTGCGTTTCTGCTCGTCCAGTATGGTGTTCATCAGGTGGACCCTGGACAAAAACATAGGTATCATATCAATTCTGAGTTAAACACCATCCAGCGATCGATCTCACCTGCCGGGTAAGTGTTCGATTCTGCGCGTCTGGTGTTTAGCTTAGAAAAGAACTAGGTACCAACATGTAAATACTAAATGATATATTTTGTAATGTTTAAATAATATAATAGTAAACGACGCACAATACCTAATAACCCTGTCTTTACGATATAGGAAAGAATGTATACTCAAAATTAAAACATAGTACCAATATACTGATATATTATACAGACAGTCAAGCTATTAGTTACACATACAATAAGGAAAAAGAACACAGATTGGTACGGTGTGTGCATTTTTGTTACTACCACCGAAGAAAAAATGTCTTTGTATCGGACGTCTTAATTTTGACATTGTACAGCGAAACTCGGTAGAAGCAAGTCGTGTAACAATTTTAAAGAGATTGACAGTAGCCACCTTGTGTCGAGTGCCTGTCGTTCAGCCGTCAATTTCTCCAAAATCGCGTGTTCGCCCTTGTGGTTCTTCAGTATTTCCTCCTTTTCCTCTCTCCATTTCTGCTCAGTGTTCTTCAGCTTCGTCTGCAAATTTCTGCAAGGAACAACGAAAAACCGAATTTATCACTACGAGACAATCAAGTTTATTTTCACCTTATCGCCAAGTTCATATCGTTGACTTTACCCTCTGCGTCTTTCTTCCCTTTGTCCAACTCATGTACTTGTTTGTTTAAAAGGTCAATTTTCTGCTCGTAGCCCTTGTTCGTTTGCGTGTGATCTGCTATCTTCTTCTTCTTCAATTGAAGTTCTCCTTCCAGTGACTGAAAATGGGTGAATAGGTAAAACAGGGTTCTCGTACAAGATGATCCATCAATTTTTTAAATATTCATCAAATCTTCAATTTCTTATTTCACAGATTAGGCAACATTACGTAAGCAAAAGCCAAGCAATAAGATTTGAGAATTTTGAGTTTTCAAGTTCGAATATACCAATTTGATTCGATTTTAATACTTCACACACATATAGGCAGCCTGAAAACCCTTTAATTCCAATAATTCAATATTTCTGTAATTTAGTTCTGGCTCCGACAGGATGTATGGCCATTTCTACCTCCATTGCAATTTATTTGCAGAAAAATGTGTTCGCTTTGATTAAATAACGCGCTCGGTGAGTTATGAGTCCTAATATTGGATACTCAGCACAAATTTAAGAATCGTCGATGCGTCGTCACTGTTCTAGAAGGATGACATCAGAGATTACAAAAGGTAAAAAAATAAGAGCAGAGCGTTTTACCGTTAAATCAACAACTATATTAATCTCCATTAAAAAATAAAACTGGCGCAATCAGTAGGATCACATAGACAATATTGATGAATTCGAGATAATTGAGTTAAATTGTGGAACTATTGTCATTAACTTAATACAATGGAAATAATGGGAGCATGTGAAGCAATTTGTGGGTAAATCTCAATGAGCATATTGTTAAGGTCTTCGAAATGGTGATGTTACTTTTAAATAGGTGGCCATGAAACAATTTTGCAGTAAAAATACCACTCGGAGTTCACAGAAGAAAGCAATCCAATTAACCTACCTTAACCCTCTCCCTTAGCGCATTATTCTCCACGGCCATCTGGTGTACCTGCCCGGTCTTCACGTGGTCAAGCTGCTGTTGCGTCTTCTCCAACTCCTCGGTGACCTCCATCAGCGATTCGTTGGCCTCCTTCAGCTTCGCCTCCAAGTCCCTGATCACCTGATTGGCGGCCACCATGTTGTTGCTGTTCGTCAGCGCCTGGGCCTCGTTCAGTATCCTCTTCACGCGTATCTCCTGCCTCTCTATCGCGTCGTTGATCAGCCCGTTCAGCTGCTTCGTCTCCTGCTCGAAATGCTCCAGGTTGGCGTCCTCCTTCTCGATGTCGCCGTTGCGCACCTTCGCCAGCTGGTCGATCAGTTTCTCCCGCGTCGACATCAGGTACTTTCCCAGTTCGGAGAAGGTCATCGGTATCGGGTCGAGCTCCCTCTCCAGCGTCCTCAAGTACTCCGCGTTCTTCTCCACCGCCAGCGCCGTCTGCTCCTCGTTCAGCACTTCCGGAACGTAGCGGACGCACGATTCCTCCGACGACGACGTCTGCACGACGGCCAAGTCGACCAGCTTCAACGCGTCGAGCGGTACCACTTTTCCGTTCGCCTCCAGTTTCCTCTTCAGGTCGATCAGCGACTGGTAGAGTTCGAAGATCGGCTTCTGCTTCGCCTCTAGGTCCTTCTTCAGTAGCTCGAGGCGCTTCTTCTTCGAGAGGAACTGGTACTCTATGGAGTTCCTCGTCGGGCATGGTCCGACCGATGACGATCTAATCGGTTTACGACTCGATTTGCTTGATCTTGAATTGGTCGTTGGCATTGGAATACCTAAAAATACCATCAATGAAATAAAAAATCATCGTTTTATTATGATTGTGGAAAAATCTCCTAGATTTGAACTAGGAGAGAAATAAACTAGGTGTACTATAGACAAAGCGGTACCTGATGAACTGGTCTTGGAAACGATGCTGTCCTGTCTCGAGGTGTACGTGCTTGAGTGCTGCTTCTGGGCGTCGGAGCTTTCGAGATCCTGCCCTTCGCCTTCGCCCGACGTAGAATGCTCTGCTAAAGTAGTCAGATTGCACGGCTTCATGCCGCCGCCGTATTCCTCGTTTTCGTTCTGACCGCACGATTCGGCACCGCAACCAGTCTTCCGTTGCTAGTTTCAACAGTTTTATTTTGAATCAATTCCACTGTACCCGGCTCTATATAGCATATTGTATCGCTTAATCGTTAACTTACCGTGTCTGGTTTTGTGCGATTGGATATTTCCGAAGCTCTTGGTGTCCCAGACACCTGTTCAAAAAGATAAGATACCTTTATAAGGTATTGTGTATGTTTACATGCATTGTACGTGTTAATATGTGTATTAAAATAAGTCACACTATAAAAATTAGTCATTGTCTGACTGCTAAAATTTCTAACTTTAAAGAACACAATTTAAAACCTGTGTTAAGAAACGTGTGTTTCTCTGCCATTAAATCGTATTAATGTAGTAATAATAAAATCACAGGTATTAAATACCTGTTTTACTTTCAACTCTTCGATATTTATTAGTACGACAAGAAAGACCAAAGTGCTTCAAATTTATATCCAATAACGTCCAATTAAAAGCACAACATGTTTAAAACGCATTGTTCACTTCTGAAAATGTTAAATTGCATATTTGTGGACAAATAAATATTCGTCGATTTGAACAGATTTAAATTTAAATTAATTAATGAATTTGAAACTAGAATATAAATATCGTATAACAACAAATATACACTAGAACAATATAATAATAATAAAATTATAATTCTAAAACGGCAGTTTAAAAATCGCAGCTTACTTAACAAAAGGCCGTTTCTATTTCAAGAAAAAAAATATAGAAAAAAAGTACAAAAAAAAGTTATATAGAAATCTTCCAAAAATGGCGGTAAATCGTGATAGAAGTTCAAATAATTCTAAAATCAAAACAACGATAATACCATTCCAACAAACATTCATTGAATATTCATATGGAAAATTATATTCCCTGCAGGTAAGGTTTTGGAAATGATAGTATGTTGTGGTTTAGCCGTCTTTTATTAAGGTGTAAATCAAAATAACCTGCTAATAATCTATGAGGTAGGAATTGGAAAATGGGGGCGAATTACCTAGTTGTTGTTTTTAAAAAAAACTTATCATAAGGTCCGTGTAATTTTCTAATAAAGGCAAGTAGTATATTATTTTTAGATTATCGTTAATGGATAATGGTTCTATAAGATAATCTTCAAGAATCCCGTCCAATACATTTAATCCTTAAGGATATAGCATGTGAGCTTCTCTAACTCAGTGTAAATTGGCATCATTCCAATAACGAGGATTAGTCTGCTCACATCGGCATTCAACATAAAGGCGCAGTCGTCCGAAAAACAGATGTAGTAACAGTTAATTTTTGTTAATAACCAGTTAACTAAAATAAAATCCGTTACTTTAAAATTAAAGCAGCAATTTCTCTGTTACGAGTCGATCGATTTTGATTGCTCACCACAAAAAAATTAAGAAGAAAAATAACAAAATCAAAAATAACCAATTTCAATTCAATCTATCCAGTGGTTTTGGAAATATTAAAAAGAACATCTTACAGCGAATAAATGGTTTTATTCGAAGATGTTTTTCGATTTGCAATTTGTGACAGACAGCAAACTTTTTTGTACTCACCGCATAAGTTTTGTTCATTTTCGGAATCTGGGACCTAGGAGTTTCCGTCTTTGCTCCAACCGCTCCAGTGGCCGACCCTGGAATTAAAATAGAAGCATAAAAATGGAATAAGTTGAAAATAGTGAAGTGAAAAATGTCACAGGTAATCTTTGAAAATCAGACATGACATTTCTGTCTGTCACAGCTTTATGAAATCGTCGAAAAAGTAATATAAGCTGTTCGCTGCGCCTTTCGGCCATTTACTACACCGATCAGTTGGGCGAGGAGGTACTTTTATTAAGCTTATCGCGTGAGGAGAACTGTCAGATCGATATTTTGACTAGAATTTACGAGCTGTCACAAATGGTCTGATAGTAAACGTCACAATCGCTTACCGTGTTTCTCGTTGAAACGGGTGATTTTCGCACGTGCAAACGACATCCTATCACAGCGAAACGCTGCACACAAAAATACACATACAGATTTCTTGGGGACAAACAAATTTACATGATTTTGAGGGAAAGGAGTAATTTGTAAAATTGCACTTAAACAAAAAAAGTAGATGTAAATAAAGCCGTTGCTGTCTCACAGCTCGCGACGGGGAGGTCTTGATTTTCAATCGAACGTTAATTTTTCAATCAACTTTGACAAGCAGTTTTTTTTGGTGCCGTTTGCTGGTTCGCCCGCATGTTGTCCATTTCACCGCACTGTTACGCAAAATCGATTCCGCCGATGCTATATAAATTATCAGCACGATTGAGTTGGTTATTAGCTGTAGCGGTAACAATTTCGAAGCGATTCGTTTATGAATAATGGCAATATTTAGTTGCATTGCGCAATCGGTAAACTAACGTAAAACACAAAATAAATGAGCCAAAATGTTCAGCATACTCCAGCACAGTCTACGTAGAATATATTTGGATAAGTATTTGATATTCGTATGGAATTTGTATATTTTTTCATTCCAAGCAGTTTCCAAGGATAAAAAACCTTTTAATGCTTTTAGGGAATTCGCTGGAAGTTCGAGGTTCTACATACCCTAAGTTAATATTGGGTTGGAACTGCATAAATTTACTGGTGGACTTAAATTGACATTATTAGTTTATAACGAGCACTAACAGATTAAGGGGCGAAAATCCCATATTGCCCTTAAAGATTGGTGAATTGCAATGACTTGACATTTTTTAGAGCTGTATTTTTTTGTCAAGAACTTGGGAAACCCCCGAAACCTTAGAAGTGGAATTATAATTTTTTGACTTTTTACAGGACACCCTTATAGTGTGGTTTCGTCTTAAAGGGGCACCATACGAAAGTACTTATAACCTTATAACACCTTAACGTAGTTAGACGCGTTAAAGGCACCCTATAACATTAACGGGTAGCCATATCGAGTAGGTATCGAGTTCAAAGGACCCACAACTGCTTCTTCGCGTATTGTATCGCGTCGTGTAGGAAATTGAATTTATCCAGAAGCCGTTCATAAGCGAGGTTTTACCCTTGGACGGCGCATGACATTTTCAATATCCTCGGGAAGTTAGCGCGCCAGTAGGACCACACTTGTTTTCAGTCCACGGTGCAAACTGCGCGCTTTCACACGGTTTCAGCCTGCGCCGAAATTCCGAGGCATTGTTCTGTTCCTCCGAGTTCATTCGCAAGTTATGCATTCAGCAGAATAACCACAGTTTGGACGGAAATAGGTATGTCAAAAATGAGATTAACTTTTCGATTGTGTACAACTTTTTCGGTTGTGCACAAGTAATATTTTCGTACTGAATCGACAGGAGAACTAAAGAGTGGCTCTCCCAATTTGAAAAATCTTGGTGATTTTAAGCGTTAGTTAGTTATTGAAAATTAAATGCAATTATGTTTATGTTCAGGAAAATGTTAAAGAAGCAGAACACTCATAAAGCAGTTGATAACCTTCTGATCTTTTTGATTCTGTCGTGCGTACGGCATAACTACTATCATATATTACATCAAAAATATAACGATAGTGTCTATTTATTGAAAAAAATATTAATTTTAATATTCACTTTCCATAATTTAGAAAAATAATAAGGAAACTATAACTTTCTACAGCGCAATTGTCTTTTAAAATATTGTTTCTTCACTCAGTAATTTCCATTCCTGTGTCCGTGTTCTTCTTGGTTTTCTTTTTTGTTCTTTTCTAGGTAACAAAGTTTCCACTTCCTTTTCTTGTCCAAGCCACCCTAATTGGCTTTCTTTAGTCACATTTTCTAAGAGTTGGATCTGTAATTTCTTTCTTGTGTCTTTCTTCCAATCTTCCTTAGATTTATTTAGTTTATTTTGCATATTTTCCTAATTATTTTTGTCCTTTCTTTCCCTCTTGAGTATTTTTACGTTCTCATTTAACGTTTTCTGCTATATTTCTTGCTATGATGACTGTGTGTTGTTTTCGTTATTTTCATTCCTCTTATGTTTATTTTGCTTCTTATCCCAAATATTTTTGTCCTTTCTTTGTTTATCTTCACATTTATCTTCTCTACTAACTCTTGAGTATTTTTACGTTCTCATTGCTCATCTGCCATATTTCTTGCTGTGATTACTCTGTGTATTGTTTTCCTTATTTTCTTGTTTTTCATGCTTTTATCTGCTTTCCGTATTTTGTTATCATAATTTTTTATTCTTCGATATAAGCTCTACATGCTTCTTATTAGAGTTTCTGATATATCTGTTCTCAAAATACGTCCATATGATCTTTGTGTTTGTTCCTGCCTCTCTGCCCTTCTTTTCTTTGATGGTGTTTTTGCTTATTTGTCTCAATATAAATACTAAATCCTGTACTGCACTCTCTATTTTTCTTAAATTTAATTACTTCCTTCAATAATTGCCCGAGACTCCCCAGGGTCATGTATAACAGCGTTTTTAACATTTATGTTGTTATTTTGTCGTGACCTGCGATCGTATATGAAAAATTAAATCCAAATATTTATAAATGTAGATAGTAAAGAGGAAATTCTAAATCACTTTTACATTTCGAAATCTACTTGATAACTTTCAACAAATTAATTATTCAACAAAATAATTAAATATTACGATCACCCAAAGTCCCAAAGGTAAAGTGATAATGGAAAAAGTTATTCAGCATTGTAATATAATGAATATTGCACGTAATAAATTTTCAAGTTGTTTCTGTATTTCACTACCAGGTGGTACACTAATTATAAAAAGTGTTATTGTTATGAAAATTTTATTTAAAAAGCAAGAATATTTAATAAAGTGTGTTGGTTATTTGTGTTAATTAGGTAATCAATAAATACACACAACATTCTTCCTATGAACCCAAGGATGCCTACTTTACATGCACAGCCCAAACTTCCAAAAACAGCATTCCAATGAACTTAAGCGAAATAGTTTGTCAAATATATGATCAAATTTACTATAGAAATAATAAAACACAATAATGAATGAACTATAACATCTTTAGAAAACCCACACAAACAGACACATTAATATTACATAATCTATCATCATATCACACAGAAAATAGCTGCTTTCAATTCGCTCATACACAGAATATTTGACACACTAACATCGACGGAAGACATAAAACAAGGGACACATATAATTATACAAATTGCACACTATTGTAACTTCAAAATTGAAACAATCGAGAAAAAATACAAAGAAACCGTGAGCTAACCAACTACATAGCTAAATTTACAACAAAATGTATCAAACAACACAGACATAAAATACTGAAAATTCACATACTAAGATTACGCTTCGAACAAATTAAAAACAAACAATTACTTGACTGCCACTTTTAAAACTACAAACACTAACAATAATATGTTGATAAACACATAAAATTATATATTAATACACTGGAAAAACGGCGTATATTCACTGGAGTGCGAAACGTGTGACGCCACTTACGTAGGCGAAACTGGGGGAAAACTTATATGTATATTAGATTCTTATGTATTAAAATCAAAGAACACAAACACAATTTAAATTCAACTTTCGGCAGATATTTTCTTACTTATACACGATCTAGAGCAACAAAAAAAATAAAAAATACTGCACCATATAAACAAGCGATATAAACTTGAACTATACGAGGCTTATGAAATTGACAAATTCAGAAATACGGAGAAAAGTTAAACGAGCAAACAAATTTAAGCAAATCCGCGTTAACAAGTTAACATCTGTACGTTATAAACCCTAAACCAAATGACACTTTGCATATATTGTACATTAATTTAAAATACATTCAACATAAACAAACAACATAATTTTCAATACGATTTACTAGTTCCGCTCAAAATCGGTTGACTGATGTGTTAACGTGTGGTGAACCCTAACAGATAATAATTTCCGCCCTAAAATTACAATACCACAAATTATAGCAAATAATTCTTACATTTATTACTACAATAGTTAATTCTGAAAAGTAAACAAACAGGAACAATTTTATACTTTAAAAGTTTCGAAATCGGTGTGAAAATTAATTGATACCAATTTTATCGCTTGAAATTTCTACTCGTAAATTTGGTAGCAATTGTGTACAATAATGTGGGCATAAGGTTTAATATTCTTCCTCTTCTTCAGTTTGGGAATTTGGAATTTAGATTTTTTAAATCCATTATCGTACTCCAGGCACAAAACAAAAATCAACAACAAAAATTTGCCCCTTAATTGGGACTGTATGACAATTAAGCTAATTTAAAGGTATTAAAAGTTGTTCATAATATTTTTATATTATTAAAAGTTCTTTATAGTATTTTTAATTAATATTTGTTTCACTTTTTATTTTTTTGCGGCATTAAATGTGTGAATAGGTAAAATAAAAATAAAATGTCATTAAAAAAGAGTTTTTATTTAAAAGATACAAATATCCAGAAATTTCATTCTGTTTTTAGAATTGCTTACAAAAAGTTATTCTATTTTTTAAACGAGGTGACAATTTTGTCAAATTCTAATAAAAAAACATATACTTTAGAAAATACCAAATCTCCAGTAAAATATGAAAGTAATATTCATTAACGACAAAATTTCCCAAATTCGGCTTAATTCTCCCGTTCCCTAACTGAACTTAACTTTCCTTAACTAATGACTGGCTTAAATAAAGTCAGATATTGAAAATATTTTTTAAGATAACTAATCAGATAATTTGCAAAAATATGGATACATTTTGTTCAAATCCTTGTTAAAGGTGCAATTTCGATAGCAGGGCTGAAAGGCTCAAATGAGGCCCCAAACAATGCAGAACAATAAACTGCAAACTTTAAAAAAAAAGGAAAGCCCTTGATAGTTTTTTTGTGGAAGTACTCTTTGAAACAGTTTAATACCACAAGGGAATTGTTTACTGAGCCTGGGGCGCGGGTTTCAATTGTCCAATGAGAACCCGCAGGATTTTTTCGTATTGTAGATGAATGCCCCGAGAAAAATTCACAACCGTAAAATTACTATGAGCTGATGGATTTTTGTTAAAGACATCTTGTGTTTTAAAGCAATAATTTTAAATTAAATTTATTATATCGTTCTTGAAAAAGATTATAGTGGATCACTTGCAGAAGCAGAAGTTTCTAAACAGAAACATTTTCCAATTATAATTCAATTAGGAGAGTTATTTCGAATGCTGTTCATGCTGTGCAATATTAACTAATTAACTAAATCAATTAAATTGTAACGCAGGACTTAATTTAAATTAAGGGTAAACGAACATTAATGAAATAAATCGAGCGCACTGAGAAAGTATTGTCAATTATCTTCTTCTCAAGTCCGTTCCACGCTTCCTGACAGTTTTATTAGACATGTTCTGTCTGCAAGAAATTTAAATTTGTTTCGTAGCTTAGTTGTTAATAGAACACGCAGATTCGTATTGCTTTTGGAAAAAGGGGTTTATTTCTATACAGAATGTAGTGCAAAATCCTCTTCAGTAGCTCCAATTGAATTTCACGTCCGAGTGTACTTGGAAAGAAAGAACATTTTCTCACTCCTACAAATGTATTTTTTAACGTCCGTCCCAGTGAATAATCATTAATAGTCAGCTCTTTGCCGATTGCACCGCCCAACTCGAGTCCTTTCGTACGAGACAAATGACGCTCAGTAAATAAAGTGGATACTTTCATTATTCCCTGAACAGTGCGAATTTCTTCCTTTGTTGCTGACTGCAGAGGCATCTGTCAAGAGCGACGATAAAGGCGACGATAAAGGCGACGCTAAAACTATCATAAAAGTAGAGGCTATAAATTAATTCTGACTCGTCTCAATTTCTTTGTACACATCAAAATGGTGGAGGCGCAGGGAGACGTAACCGAAAATACCACTCAAGGCCACGTTTGTATCCTCTTACCTTTGGTTTGTTAAATGGAATATCCTTGAAGGGAACAGCTTGTATTTAAGGGGGTAGTAGGCAATTTCTGTAACTTTGAGTTACAATAGTCGTAAAGCAATAAACCTGCGATGAGATCCACACACCTTTACATCATAAAACAGCGTTCATAATCCAGGAAAGGTGTTAGCAATAAATGTGTTTGATGACACGACATAAAGGTTTTTATTTTTGGTGCCCTTAAAATGGAATCTAGAATTCTATCTCAACTATAATTAAAATTCTAGTGAAAACACAATCATCTGCTTCAGATGACATTGTTTTAAAACCAGTTTTTCTTCTTCATATTTCTATTGGTCTAATTATTACAGGCAACAATAAAATTTATTGAAATGTATTTTTGGGTCGAATGACATCAAAACGTATACGCATTCGTAGGCGCATTCGAGTATAATCGCCAATAAATGCGATTTCTAGCTGTCGCGCGGTCGTATTTTTGAGCCGAATGCAGCCGCGATGTAAATTTTGTTTAAACAGTCGGATATTATTCAAACATGTCGAAATCGATAGCGATTTATTGCATGTGCGGTCGGAATATTTGCCAACGCCGGCGGATGTCTTCTCACTGATATGTCAATTTCTTTCGGCACAGAATACAATGTTCAAGAGGTCGACGGCTTTCTTCTTTATCCTGGTGCCTGTCCTCAGTCCCATCGGACTTGGATTGCGATGCGAAAGGACGCCAATGGACGTCACCAAGCCGAGGACTCAGTCACATGGCGAATTTACGTTAGAAATTAATGGGAACCCAACCAGTTATGCTTCTGGTTACACCTACAAAGGTAAGTAAACATTGCTCTAAATTAGTAAATATTTACGTTTCATGTAGTACATAATTGGGTGCAATTATATTTATATTGACTTCATATATGTTAGCATATTGAAAACAAACCATTTATTAAAATATTCTTTTTCGTGTAACTATAAATATGCAACTATACATCATCCAAGCGAATAGTGTTTCAAATATAATAGATGCGCCAACGCTACTAGAGATACCGACTATAATAGAATGGAAATTAAAAACAGGCTGAAGTGGAAACGCATTCAATAGGTTTCATTAAATAGGTTACATTTCTTTTCTAAATAATTTTAAATTTCGTTTAGCTCTGGAGAGCAATAGAACGTCCAAATAGAAAATTTGGAAGTTCTATTGCTCTAGTTTTCTAGCTATGTACATTGTATACAAATAAACAGTGAATGTTGTTGTCTATAAATTTAAGAAAAGTTTCCGTGTTATAAGAAATTAAAGTAGAATTTAACAGTTTTATTAACAAACTTCTTATGAAACTACTGCAAATTCTAATTGCACTTTATAATTGTAGGTATGTATTGTACTGTCATTAAGTGTAGCGCAAAATCTTATAAAGTTCCGATTAATGAACTTTTCGTCATAGCAATTATAAAGTTTTACAACTGTTTCGTTGAGATAATACAAATGATAGACATTTTCTGTCCACGAATATAGAAGAGAGTCGTTAAGAAAACTTTTACCAGTTATTAGTTCTGCGATGAGCAGCTCTTTATAACAAGAAGATTTAACAATAAGTGAATTAGTATGGCTAGTAGGCATAAAGAAATAACCTAAAATCTAAAGCAAATAAAGGAACTATTGTTCTACTAGTGTTCCCGCAAAAACAAATTAAGGGATTTTGTGAAATAGGCAGTCTTGTATTGGTCAATCTTTAATACATATATTTTTTATTATTAA
>JAWQRJ010000852.1:0-18061 GCA_033557515.1 Diorygopyx duplodentatus | reverse complement strand
AAGTTTCATTGTTTCAAACGTTATATTATGGGGGGGGGGATTAAGTACTGTAACTTTTATTGGTCACTTTTTGTAAAAAATGTCCAATAATTCCTAAACGATGCAAACTTGGCCAAATGTATGTTTAATAAAATAGACCATAAATTCCATAAGGAACCCAAACATCTAATAATATACAGGGTGTTCCATTTAAAAATCTGAATAGCGCGCAGAAGAAATGGGACACCTGTATATATGCAAAAACTTCTAGAAGAGAGAAAGACTGAAACCATGCAGCTAAAATGATTAGAAATGGTAGAAGTGTGGACCACAGACGGACAGACAGATGGATAGACGGATAAACGAATGGCCAAAAATGGTACCATTAGTCTTACAATACCATAATTCGTCATGTTAAAATCTCACCATCAAAATTTTGCACATTACTTTCTCTTTATGCGAGAAAATAAAAATGGACCATTAAGGAGAAAGTAAAAATTCCATAAGGAACCCAAAAATGTGATAATATGCGTAGGGTCTACAAGAAATGTGACAGCTTGTATGTACGAAAATATTTGTTGAAGAAACGTGAACTATGCAACTTTTATTTGAAGCTTTTTTGCCTAAAATGATTAGAAAGAGGAGAAGTATTGTTAACAGACTGCCAGAACGACACACGGACAGACGGATAGACGGACATACGGAGAGACCAATGGTCAAAAATGGTACCGTTAGTTTTTCTTAGAATACCATAATTCGTTCAGATATGTCAAAATCTCACCATCAAAATTTTGGACCGAATGTATTATTACTTTCTCTTTATGAGAGAAAGTAATATAGGAGGTAGCCAGGCTGAAGTATGAAGTAATTATGGAAGGGAGTGGGGGATATGATGGGAAGGTAAATAACAGAGCAGGAGCAACAACAAGATTATATTATAGAAAAAAAGTCATAAAAACAAAAATCAGAATATATAAAACTGGTTTCGTTCCAACGCTAATATATGGGTGTGAATCATGGGTATTGATTGAGAAGAGTAAGAGGAGTAATCAAGAAAGACAAGATCAGGAACGAAGAAATATGGAGACAGTTGGGGACAGAAGCGCTGGGAAAGGTTTGATAACATGGTGAGAATGAGCAAAAATAAAATTGCTTTAAAAAAGAATATAACAGATGGGAACCATAAAAAAGAAGACCAGGGGAGGCCAAGAAAGTAAATGGCCAGTGGACATGATATTTCGGAAAACAATTTCAGGAGCGGAACAAGACGCCAGAAATGAAGAGACATGGAAGAAATTTTGAACAGAACAACACTAGACACTCAAAGGTAGAAGAGGGAATAGAATAAGCAAAACAGTAACTGTAATACCGGCTCCAGACTTACGGCGAGAAGCCTCGAGTACACCCGAGAACGTGAGTGTGAATAGCTTTCTCGCTTCGTATTTAGCGAGTAGTTTTCATTTAGCGAGGTTCTCGCCGTGAGTCTGGAGCCGGCATAATACATTTTCAGTGAAGTAATAATTCCAGCTGACTTCAACTATCACTTCCTCTTTTCTTATGAATTTGCTGTAATTTCCCTGTCTTCCAAATCTACTTTCTGTAACAATACACTCATTAAGAGTATCAAGATCATCAAAGTAAAATAAAAAATAGTCTCGGCATTAATAAGATACTCTAAAATTGAACATACCAATTAACGTCAATAGTGAAAACATATGTTTAAACATCATTAACTTATTTGTTCTCTTAATAAATACGAATAAGGTTCAGTTTGTCTTCCCTTTTAGTTTAATTTTATGTATACTAAATAACATACGTGGTAGCGGTGTACATGCCACAAAAGCATTCCCAGTAAAATCTGGTGGGCAACTACACATTGGTATATGGTTTATCACAGAACATATGGCACTTTGCCCGCAGGTTCCGGGGCACGGGTCTGTACATTTATGTTTTATACAAGCTCTATTCTTTGGACAATCAGTGGTAAGCACACATTCCGGTCTACACCCTTGGTAAGGGTCGCCGCGGTATTCCGGTATGCAACTGCAAATGCCATTATCGCAGTTTGCATTAGGGCCACACGGCGATGGGAAGCACGGGTCACTTTTAGGAGGTTGGGTTGCTAAAAATTGAATAAAAATAAGTACCTTTAACTCGGAGGAAATGACCATATAAGCTTACGTTCGGGTGGTTTGGGATAACAATTGACGAACGGGTCTCCAGTATATCCCTGTGGACAAACGCAGATGGGAACATGTGTTATTACTGAGCATTCAGCGTTGGCTCCGCAAGAACCAGGACAAGGGTCGCGACATTTTTCTCTTATGCAAGCTAAATTGCTGGTACATTCCGAATTGATCGTGCACTCAGGTCTACAGTTTGGAGGTGTACCAATGTATCCTGATATACAAGAACAGCTTGGAGAACCTCCTATATCTCTACATTCTGAATACGGACCACAAGGTGAAGGCAAACAAGGGTTGATAACGTCTTCAACAGTTGGTGGGGAAGGTGCTGAAATTTATATTTGGTAATGTTTGGTGATACAAGTGATACCTGATATAATACCTGGTATGGGGTAGCATCTCGTAAATGGATCTCCGGTATGACCGTAGTTACAAGAACATATTGGGCTATGATTAAGCACCCTACAAATTGAATTTAGTCCACATGTACCAGGGCAGGGATCCACACATTTTTGATTAAGACACGCTTTATCTTGGGCACATTCGGAACTAACTGTACATTCTGGTCTACAACCAGGTGGGCTTCCTAAGTAATTAGGCAAGCAAGAGCACACTGCTTGTTGGTTAACTTCTCTGCATTGACTATTTGGCCCGCATGGAGATGGGTTGCAAACATTTATTGGTCTCGGTGGTTCCTCTTGCCTTATTAAGTTGCAATACCTGAATGGATCACCAGTGTAACCAGTTATACAAGTACAAGAGGGCAAATGGTTGATGACCTGACATTGGGCATTTTGACCACATGTACCAGGACAGGGATCCTTGCATTTATTGCTCATGCAAGCTTTGGTAGACGGACAATCAGAATTGATTACACACTCGGGTCTGCATCCTTCGTAAGGGTTACCTATGAATTCTGGAAGGCAAGTGCAAGCACCTGCTCCATTACGTTCTTTGCAAATAGCGTTACTTCCGCAAGGAGATGGGTTGCAAGGATTCAAAATTTCCTCTTTCATCGGTAGTGGTAAATTACATTGTACAAAAGGATTTCCAACATAGCCGTTTATGCAGACACAGTTTGGAACATGATTTACTACCCTGCATTCTGCACTTTCACCGCATATTCCGGGACATGGGTCTTTACATTTTTGGTTTATACAAGCTAGATTAAATGAACATTCACTATTGGTGATGCATTCAGGTTTGCAGTTAGGAGGTATGCCAACAAACTGTGGCAAACATGAACATGATGGGGATGTTCCAGAAACTTTACATTGTGAATTTGGTCCACAAGGTGATGGTTGACATGGATTTGTAGGTTCTACTGGTAGATCAGCTGGAATTGGAATTTGATAGTATTTAAAGTTTTAGGAACAAAAGGTGATCCTTACGCTTTTGTAGACATCTAATGAATGGATCTCCGATCATTTTTGGTGGACAAGAACAAATTGGATTATGGTTTACAACTTGACACAGAGCACTGATTCCGCAAGTACCAGGGCAAGGATTTTGGCATTTTTGGTTTATACATGCTTCTGTTAGAGAACATTCTGCACTTGTTACACATTCTGGACGGCACATCGGTGGGCTACCTATATAACCAACTAAGCAGGAGCATACTGCTTGACCGTTGATTTCTCTACATTGGCTGTTAGGGCCACAGGGTGATGGTGAACATGGATTTTGTTTAGGGGCTTCTAAAAGATTTATGAGCATTAATATAAATTCATGACTTTATAATTCGTCTTACTTTCAATTGGTTTACATGCAACAAATGCGTTCCCAGCAAAACCTGGCGAACATGTACACATAGGAACATGGGTAACAACGTTGCAATCAGCATTTTGCCCACAAGTTCCTGGACAGGGGTCAACGCATTTATTCCTAATACACGCTTTATTTGTTGGGCATTCATTGTTTATGATACATTCAGGTCTACATCCTTGGTATGGGTCACCTTGATATTCAGGCAAACAAGCGCATATCCCATTATTACATCTAGCATTAGAACCACACGGGTCTGGGTTGCAAGGATCGCTTGGTTTTGGTGGCACTGGAAAATTTTCATAAGAAATTACGGCTCAAGATATTTTCTATATCTTACGTTCTGGTGGTTTGGGAAAACAGCTGCTGAAGGGATCTCCTGTGTACCCTTCAGGACAAGTACATACTGGAATGTGATTAACAACTGAACAAACAGCACTAATTCCACATGATCCAGGGCAAGGGTCACTACATTTTTGTCTTATGCAAGCTAAAACACTGGTACATTCAGAGTTTATAGTGCACTCAGGTCTGCAGTTAGGAGGGGTCCCCATATAACCGAGTTTACAAGAGCAACTTGGAGTGTTTCCTATATTTCTACATTCAGAGTAAGATCCACAGGGTGATGGAACGCAGGGGTCTAGAGTAGGTTCTTCGTACTTGGGTGGGGGTGCTACAACATAGTTGAAATGTGATTTAAAAGTGTTAGGGAAGCAGCTATTTAATGGTTATGGTTAAGATAAAATGAGGTATCCTAGTTTGACTTGTTCTGCCTTTGAAGTACAATGGCTACAGTAGTGGTAGGATCTAATAAGTTAACAATGGCTGTGACAGCGACTAATATTTCGCTTTGCAACTTAGGCCTGATCATCAGGCCTACATAAACACATTTGTTTACTGTTAGAGATGTATGTGCCATTCTAACTGGAGCAAATCCCACCATTGCAAAAAAGTATATTGTGATTACCTCATTTTATCAAACCGTTTTTTTTAAATTTAGGGTTAGACATAAGCCAGTAGCATCAAATGTTGACTTACGTGGTGTAGGCATACATCTAGTAAATGGATCACCGGTATGTCCAGGTCTGCAAGAACATATGGGGCTATGATTTATAACGTTACACAAGGCTTGTATTCCGCAAGTTCCAGGGCAAGGGTCAACACATTTCTGACGAAGGCATGCCTTGTCAAATGAACATTCTGTGCTCACGGTACATTCTGGTCTACAAGAAGGTGGACTACCAATGTAGTTGGGCAAACAAGAGCAAACGGCTTGCCCGTTAGCTTCTTTGCATTGGCTGTTGGGTCCACACGGTGATGGCTGACAGGGGAAAGACGGTTCTGGCTTAATTGCTAAAATAATTTATATCATTTGTGTGCAATTCATGTACATGTGGTGGTGTTAATCAATAATTTGGGCTTACGTTCACGTGGATTGACATTACAAAATCTGTAAGGGTCTCCTGAAAATCCGGTAAGGCATGTGCATGAGGGAATGTGGCTGACAACTCTACATTCGGCGTTTTGGCCACAAGTTCCGGGACATGGGTTTTGGCACTTATTCCGAATGCAAGCTCTGATGGTGGGACAGTCTGTGTTATGGACACATTCGGGTCGGCAACCTTCGTAAGGGTTGCCTATGTAATCGGGAGCACAGGTACAACTGCCTGCGTTGTTCTGTACCTTACAGACGGCATTGGCACCACAAGGGGACGGCATACAGGGGTTTATAATTTCGGGAACTAGTGGTACTGAAATCAGGGTTGTAGTACACATTAAAATGATGCATTAATCTGTTGCTTTTGGTCGTTAGAGGCATGGGAAGCGATTATTACGATTGTTGGCTTGCTGTTTGGTTTAGTCGAATTATAGATAACAATTTTGATGTAATTCAAATAGGATTTATACTTTGTAAATGGATGCCATTGTAAATACAAATCATATTAAAACTACTTCAAAATTAGCTATCTTTCACACCGACTAATTATTTCCAGTTGTAAACGCGTTTATTAGCTTTATAAGCACGCTGCTCTGCATCTTTTCAATCATCCTCAATTACCCTCCGCTCCCTCGCTGTTATTTCGGTGGGGGACGCCTGACTTACCTTCTTGCGTCCCCATAAAAAAGCACGGAAGCTCAAGATAGAACAAGTCAGTCAGACAGAAAGCTCGTGCGGTTAGCAAATGCGCAATAAGTAAAAATGCAATAGGAGCGTGTAGTGTGCATGCAAAATCAAGTTAACGTATGTGAGAACGCATGACTTACCCCTCGCTTCGACACATCCCACAAACGGATCACCGGTATAACCTGGGTTGCAAGTGCAGACTGGGTTGTGATTTATGACCGAACACGTCGCGGATGGTCCGCAAGAACCGGGGCACGGATCGCGACACTTTTGATTGACGCACGCGCGACTCGACGGACATTCAGGATTTATAACGCACTCTGGACGACAGTTTGGAGGGGCGCCAACGTAATTTGGCAAGCACGAACAAGCCGGGTTTTCGCCGCGCACCTGGCATACCGAATTCGGCCCGCACGGCGACGGATCACAGGGATTGATCACTGGTGGGGGTTCCTTCCTAATAGGATAACATCTGGTGAAGGGGTCACCGGTTTGGTCGGTCATACAGCTGCAAATCGGGTTGTGATTGATGACCTGGCATTTGGCGTTGATGCCACATGTTCCAGGACACGGGTCAGCACATTTGTTATTCAAGCAGGCTTGCGTCAGTGGACATTCAGCGCTGACGATACACTCCGGGCGACACGATGGTGGACTTCCAATTTGGCCCGGTTGACACGAACAAACTGCCACTTCATTGATGATTTTGCAGATACTATTTGGACCGCACGGGGATGGACTGCACGGATTTACTTTTGGTTCTGAAAGGAACAACTATTATATCTAGTCCTTAGATTGGAGTGCGCAAATGAAAACTTACTAAGTTCAACAAGTCTGCAATTCGTAAAAGGATCACCTTCATAGTTTGGCAAGCAACTGCACATTGGTATGTGATTCACAACATCACATTTTGCGTTCGTACCACACGTTCCAATACAAGGATCGATACATTTCAGATTAGAACAAGCTTTGTTTGGTGAACAATCGGTATTCATGGTACATTCTGGCCTGCATCCTCTGTATGGATCACCAGAATATTCAGGAAGACATGTACATATTCCATTGTCGCATCTCGCATTTGGTCCACATGGTCGTCTTTCACAAGGGTCTTCAGGTCTTCTAGTAACAGGTTCCTCTGCAAAAAAAACGTATAATATGAAAAATAACAGTGAACTATAAATAATAATTATTACAGTCGTAACATATACATTTCATTTTTATTTCCCTCCCTCAACTGGCCATCGACCGGAGTCTTCCGGCAATGTAAAAGAAATTATTTTTAGCTTATGGTCTAATCTTCTAATAACAATATCATCCTTTCCAGCAGTGTAACAATCTGCCTATTGTACTTTGTTATAGTAATTCCTCCGTCTTGGATCTCATGTTTCCTCAGTATTTAGTTCATATCTCTTTTGATATACTTGGTTAGTTGGAGTATTCGTTCTTTGGTAGGTGTTACTTTTGTTGTTTGATAAGCTATTTATTATTAATTAATTATGTATTTGGTGGTTTGCGTAGGGGATTTTGTGGATGCCTTAGTTTTGTGAGTTTTCTTAGAGTGGTTGTTTCAGAAACTGAAATGGATTTTAAGGTTCTGTCGAGAATTATGGAAAGTATTGTTTTATTTGTATCTCAGATCTCTAAAGTAATATGCTCTTTTCATTATATTCTTCTTGATGTTAAGACAATGATGTCTTAGATTTAACTTATTATCTAGAGTCTAAAGTAACACCTAGATATTTTACTTCTGTCACTGGTGTAACTAGTGTATTGAATATTCTAATTTTCGGAGAAACAGCTCATATCTTATACAGGGTCCGGCACGATGAGCGTTCATTAGAAAGATATGGAGAATCAGGTAAATTGGAATATTGAAAGTTTGGGATTATTGGTTTTTGGGTACGGCATTCTTAACTAAAATATAAAGCAACTTATAACTTAAAACTTAAAGCAACTTTGTGTTACGTTCCCTATACTGAATATTCTCTTTTAAATGACGAGTAAAACAATAAGTACTGCAAATAAAGGAAATTTATTTGGCCACGTTAAAGAGATGGTTAACCTTTATTGGAAAGTTAGTTGAATTTTTTAAAATATTTTACAGGGTGTACACAATATTTATTTAAATACGACGTTCAAAAAATTAGCAAGTCATTTTTTTAAAATGAAAACCTTATTATTTCTATACATTTTTGAATCCTTCTAAACAAACGATATTAACTTTCTGTAGTAAAATGTATTAAAATAAGCAATTTTAGTTAGTAATTCTAAATTTAAAGCGACTTAAAAGGACAAACATATTTTAATTATAACAAATAAACACAAATAGAAATTCAACTGATCAATTGTTGTTACTTGTAACGCTAAACTAAAAAAGAAAACGTATCAAAATACGACATAAAGTGTGATAATCGTTTTCTTTTTTAATTAAAGTAAGTGTTCAAAAACGCTGCCATTTTGCCCCAAACACAAAGTAATTCTTTTGGGAAGGCATCTGTTTGTTCACAAAGTGATGGAATTGCTACTAATATTATTAAAAGCAGCGCGAACTCTACACTGCATATCATCCTTGGTTGTAACAGGAGCTGTATATACCTTATTTCTAATGTATCCCCAAACATAGAACATTATTAGCGATCCACCTATCTTCATACATATCTAATACAGATGAAACGGCCGCTGTCCTATGGGGAGGAGCACCAACCATTTGATAAAAAGTACTGCGAATCTCTTCTCCTCCCACAACATTTCTCAATATGTCTACATACCCGTCCGAATTTAAGTTTTGATAATAAAAAAATACACAAAATTTTTCCGTTTTTTATGGCACAAAATACATTAAAACTCCAAGAATCCTCTACTAAAACTCCAGGAAATTGCGTTCTCGAACAACTCTCGGATTTTCTGAACCTCAAAAATGACTATTATGCCTGTTATAAAGGCCATTTCTACAAAATTTTCCCTCATCAGTGCATATCACATCCTTAGTAAAATTATCATTCTCCTGCGTTTTTAATAAAAACCATTCGTAATATTCAACTCAAGTAGATAAATCTTCTTGCTTCAAATTTTGTACTTGATGATATTTGAATGGTTTCCATTTGTGTTTTACTAAAATTTTATGTATTGTTCGGGTTGAAAGTCTAAGAGCAATTTCGGCATCTTTAACTGAATTATTGCGATATGCAGTAAAGTATGTCAGGACCAAAATTTCTGTATCCTCGTCATCAAGTAACGGCTTGTTTTTTGAAACTTTTGGCAAAACGGAACCATATTCCTTGAAATTTCTTCGAAGCCTACGCAATATGCCTTTAGTTGGATTTGGACGTTCTTTTAATTATTCTGTTACATTCTCCATAAATGATTAGTAAATTTAAGAAATCTTCATTAGAGAATCGCAATCGCGAAATTTTACAACAAAAACTAACTTATTTTAATAGCAATAATGATACATGTACACAGAATGAGTCTAACTGTCAAATAATAGACTAACAATGGGTTGGTTATTTCAAAGCACTCTAGATATGGAATTATTAATTACCACTTATACGGATACATTTTCTTTAAACTGATTTATCCCAACAACAAAGCATTTTAAGTATAGGATATTCTACAGAAAGTTAATATCATTTGTTTAGAAGAATTCAAAAATAAAAAAAATAACTTTTGCTAATTTTTTATCGCCGTATTTAAATAAATATTTTGAACACCCTGTAAAATATTTAAAAAATTCAACAAACTTTCCAAAACAATAATAGTACTTATTGTTTTACACGTCATTTAAAGGAGCAATGTAACTGTCACTTTTTTTGTTAAAACTGACATATCTCAGGAACTGTTAATATTCAGTATAGGGAATGTAACACAAAGTTTTAAATTTTAACATTGTATTCAAAAATGCAATAAAATACACAGTGTTGCTTTAGAAATAAGCAAGCTTGCGGTATAACCGGAAGTGATCAAGAGTTGAAAATATTTTAGTTCAGACTGCCAATAATCCCAAACTTTCAATGTTCTAATTTACCCATTATTCTCCATATATTTCTAATGAACGCTTATCGTGCTGGACCCTGTATAAAGATTTAGTACATTTTCCACGAAAACAAAAATATTGCCATGTATGGCAATATTTAATAACAATGTTGAATTAACAATAATATGTGATGTGACATATATCATATTATGTTACACCTCCTGGGTACGATACAGTAAAAGAGATTTGTTTAAAAAGCATAAGAAAAATTAAACAAAGAGAATATTTATTAAGAAATTGAAAATAGAATTTAATTTTATTATATGTATGATGTATATCATATTAAAATTATAACAGCACTTAAATAATTTAAAAAATTATTGAATCCAATAAGAACTCGTTTAATTATCTGATTATTTGCATTGGGATTGTTCTGGTTGTCAAAATGTATTTTTTATAGTAGAAAATAGTAATAAAAAAAGAAACAGAATTAAACAAATTGCCCCTGCATGTAATGACATAATATGAAATTCAACGAGTTAGTTGTTTTCTATACATTTTCATATCAAAACGTAAATAAAATGTCTAATTAATGAACGATATACTAGTATATATTGTAAAGTACTTACACATACAATAAACAAAAATGTACATTAAAAAGGACGAGGGAAATGCACATAAATAAAAATTATGTAATAAAAAGGACTTTATTATTATTATTTCTATTACAACCAAAGCTAAGAATATGAAGTCAGCAATCGGTGAAATACAACTATTTATTTATGAAACTTTTTGAAACTTCTAACGTACACCATTTTGTATGGTTCATAAATATTTACGCAACAAAACTGTGCACATAAGTATTTATCCTCTCTCGTTCTTTTGGTTTACAAAATTGAGTACCCTCCTTCGCTGCGCAACTATATCGTGTTAATTAACGAGTGCAAATTCCAGGCGGTACTAACGCGTAACGGGTCAGTATTTATCTGTCTTTGTGTGGACCAACTAACTTCTGGATTATACATTTGTTGCGATAGAATTTGGACCAACTTCAAGTTATACCTCACAGTAGTCACTGAGTAGGCATTTCCAAAACTGCGGAAACCGTTTAAACACAGCCTTTGTAATAATATCTTATACCGCCATTAGTGGTCAGTATTAATCTCATAGTATAATAAAGTAAAATTTGTAAAGTAAAATTTATTAATAATGTTAGTGTTCACTACTGTGTGTTCAAGATAACACCTTTAGAAGTTTACTTTTCAAGCTTTTCACATCTAAATCGGATCAAAATCATTAAAAATTTTAACTTTGATAACCGACTTAAGATAATTAAAATTTTTGCTGCACTACCCCAACAATGATGCATTTTAATCCTTTAAGACTTACTTTTTTTTCTGTTATACTAATTAGGGCAAATTACTGAGTAAGGATATATTTAAGGTGTCCATTATGAACTTAAATTCAAAACTGGAAAGTTTCAAAATGACGGATTCAATTCGCACATAAGTTGTGAAAAGAATTGGTATGTATGTTGACTTGAAAATGGACGCACGAAGGTTTTCTGGGTCTCTGTGTAGAAGTAAAGTAGTGGACGGATACAAATCCTCCTGAAAACACACCCTGAAAAAGCTTTAAAATTATTTTTTCTTCCTAAAAAAACTTGTATATTGAAACTACTTCTCAAGACAATTATTCTTCACACTTTTTAATTACCGGCTCCACAGTTTTTCTCTGTTTGCAGACGCCTTTCGCACGCTAATTAACAGCCATACAGCAGAAAACTATTCACAAATACTGGGCGATAACAACAGCGTCATACCTAAAAGAGGTCAGTATTTATCCGCCTTCGGGTGGACCGACTAAATTTCGGATTATACATTTATTGCGGCACAGTAATCTGGGCCAACATCAAGTTATATCTCGCGCTGCTCACTGTGCAGCAGATTGCCAGAATGGCGGAAACTGTTTAAACATGGCCTCCTGGCTCCCATATACGTTTAATACAGTGGATGCTACATCTACATACGTACGTCCCAGGATCCAGGCTATTGACTCACTAAACTATGTAAATGTTGGCATTCCCATACGAAGCACGACCGTGCGACGCAAATGATGCCAATTTTATTTGAACGCGAGGCTAAAAGGAGAAATATATAAGGACGCTAGAGGTTTTCTACTTTGTACTGTCCGATATTGGATTTATTTCGTGGACGAGCATTATGCCTTATGCGGCTTGACTTATAGTTTCTCCTCGCGTACTTCATGGGCACCAGATTATGAAAACGACATCGTTTATCATAGGGTTTTGTCTTCCACTCCTCAGACCCTTCTAAAAGTTGTGCTTCTAATAAACTGTATCTGTGATTTATGTACTTGTATTTTATATTATTAAATTCGCAATATGTCTATGTTAGAGTTCGCTTTGAACTATTATGAACCGTCTATTAGTTTTCAACCGACCATAGTTATGTATTGTTTATTGCTTTATGGACGGTTACAATCCGTATAGTAATGTTCATCATGTAAGAAGCTAGAAGTCTTCCACATTCACCGCTTCGTTTTCCATTAAAAATTTGCGATAAATATATTCAAAAATTTTGGCAATTTTTTTGCTAATTTTCAAACATTGCATGGCTTTTAAGAAAACAGCCTATAGACAAATAAATAAACAAACAAAATTAGCTCATTTAAAATATTAGAGTCCCTGGAAGACCGAGGAAAATTAGCTCGCTCGGAGGATAAAAAACCCAAAGAAAATAACATTGTTTCCACCCCTAACAGAGCTTGCCCAGCCAGCGCCATCGCGAAATGTAAAACTAACAGACCGAGACCGAATAACCCCTCGAATAAACAATTGAACGATACGGTTTAATATATATTTTTTTAAAATGAGTTATTTCATAGTGTTAGGGTATCACTTGGCGAATAATGTAAGGGACATAAATCCCTTTTCTCTTGAAATTAGTTATCTTTAATTGATTTTTAATTCATTCGAAATTTTCGTTTCTCTTTTATCGCGTTAATGTACAGGGACATTTAAAACTTGCGAGCCTTGTACATATTATTTAGTGGTCCCACAAAGTAATTGATTCGAAGCCCATTGAGCGGGTTGTAATCATCTAAAGTAAAAACTATTGCAAGCGGCGCTTCGTTTCCTCCCTGTTTTGCATCGGATATGCGTCGGTGATTGGCATAATCACGGAAATTGCGGAAGGGTTAGCAAACAATGCGAGGGCGATTGCGCTAGCCCGGTGCTGACGTTTAACCGTGCGGTAGCGCGAGCTTTCCAGTAATCAACTTTGCACCGTACCAGATCAATCAACCAGGCTGCTTTATGCTGTAGGCAGTTGGTAAATACACACACACACAGAGACAGATAGAGGTTTAGTCCAAACCAACAAGAGAAATGTTGATTTTGCAGTCAGAAAATGATACAGATTCCTAACGCTTCAATAAATAGTACTGAAAAAGCTTTTCGCTTTCAAAAACAGTGGAATTATGCTAATAGTGCTAGTGTACTTCCATTCTGATTTGATTAAGAATATTGGATATGCAACCAAACTTACTTGCAAATACTGAACCGTCGATTAGACAGCCATTTTGAGTTATACATATTATGTTGAACTATCAATAGAGAACTGACAGATCAGAAGTTTGTAGTTCGTCTTTAATTGATCGTATGGGAAATTGCTAAGTGTAGACACGAAAATGCGTAGTTTAAATTACGTCTGCGTTGTTAGCAGAGGCTGTAACAATACAAACAATTACCGAACAATTATCTTGCTGGTAAATACAATCTCTATCCGGATATAATTGTTCCACAGGGCATCATTACATTTTCCAATGTCCGTATGTATAGTGTACCGCATTAAGTCCTCCATTTAGTCCATATTCAATTGTAGCTAATATATCCTCAAATATTAAGGTACGGTTTGGTAATGCAGTGTGAAGTTTGTGATCAAATTGGCAACACAATTTTTAATTTTCAGTAGTTTATTTTCCAGTCACACCGCTTAACAACGTTGCTAACTTGGTGATGAGTTAGTAATGTTAAAAATGATGAAAAAATAATAATGAAAAAATGAAACACCTCATGGAAATACTGAATGCTGAAGGATATTAATTATCACGCAGACCATTCAAAATATCGAAAAAAGAAATTTTAGCTGCATAGTGATAACAAGTGACGTCCTCATTAGTGGTGCACACCCTGGGGTGAGTAAATCCTGATCGTCCAGTAATTAATGCTGGGTATTGCAATAATTTTATGTAATTATCCGAAAGATTGTAGATTGCGCAATTTTCAATATAATGGGAAACGCTGACAAATTTATCATATATGTCAGGTATTACCAATAATCTCCAGTTTTTATTAGCAAATTTAAATTGTTGATTATAAATGGTTGATTATGAATGGTTGTATATTACTGTTTTGTGTATACTAAAAATTACACAAAAAGCATATCCATACCTATCTGCTATCAATAGAAATAGTTAAAAGAGTACTAAATTTGATTGGACGATTTTATGAACTACCATATTAATTGCAATCATCTCCGCTTGCTCCAGTGTGGAAAATTTGCCAATGGGGGAAAAGTTTCTCCAAACGAAACCTCCTTGGATTTGGAGTAATCTGCATAAACACTGGGATCTTTTTGGCCTCAATATGCAGTTGGTAAGGCCTGTCGAAAACATATGTTAGGGTCGTGGGGCCATTTATTACACTCAGGAATGATTGCTCCTTGTTGGAACCATCTCTCTAACCTGAAACCCGCAGAGCGAATTCTAACGATTGTACTCACTGTCACCTCATAAATGAAATTTTCAAGAGGAGTGCCCCTTCAGTTCTAAAGCAAATTCCCCTTTGGGGAACTCTTTCAAGAAGTAGCATGATGAGCTCTAAAAGTTCTTTATTGTGTCGAGGATGAAACTCCTCAAGTTCATTTTGGGCAAACTCAATGATATCTGATGCACTGTTGATCAGTTTTTCATGAATTGAAACATCAGATATGGTAGTCTGAAAATTACTCTGGTCGATTGAGTTGCACGAATTTTTAAATAGTTTGAACATCAGTATGTCAGGACCAGTTGAAACCCCAATTGACCCAACAACTGCCCCAAGCATGATTTCGAGGACATGATGACGGCAAACCATCCAAAGCACTTCTTTGTTTATCTTCTGCTCAATAAGGACGCATGCTCCACTTCGTGAATCTGAAATACTGATGTTGTATCAAATTAATTCATATTATATATTTACTATATATTTCCGTCTCAGTGAACAGTAGTAGTTACATCAGCTGGGGAAACATCAGCTGAGAAGTCGTTTTTTCAATCTTCAATTCTACTTTCTCTGCTTTTCATTCTCAGACGTCGAATTGGGGATTTGTTCACATTGTACTCGGATGGATCACACCCCGCGCTTTTAAGTGTTTTTGACAAAACGAAAGCTGCTTTTCTATCACTTAACTTTCCTATATCCAGACTTGTAGCAACACTATTGCCTAGCTAGAATATTCTTCCTACTTCTTTTTTTTTTGGGAGGTAGATAACAAGATGAACTTTGCTCTTCTTCATTTGAAAACAGCTGTCACTTTCAGATGAGTTGTCCACATCCATTGGAAGGAATTGGTATTTGTTCAAATAACAATCTTTTATTTTCTTCTTCGCGTTCTTTCAAAACCGGACCTTTTTTCAATAGCTTTAATGGAAATTCCAAGAAAGGAAGGAGAGTAATGATTTTTACTAATCAGTATGTTTAGAAACTAAGTTTAGAATTCATGAACATCATCATGAACAAACATGGACTTTTCATTACAAAAGTATACAAAAGTAAATATAAGGTTAAGTGTAACTTACGTTCTACATCTCTGCGAACTATGCTAACGATGAAATATTAATCCTGATTGGTTGTATTGTACATTGAAGAAGTTTAATTAGATGTTAACACATTTGAAGATACTTAAAATAAAAATTAGATTATTTCCAAAAGACATGCTTGCCTTGCTGACGGCTAGGTTTGCAGTATTAAACGGAAAACCGGCCGAACATGTTTTGTATGAAAGTGTTATTAAAATTAGAGTTTACAAATTACATTGTTATGTTGTAAGAATTATGATTATAACAGTTATATGATTTTGCATATTTATAGATGAAATTTATATCAATTATTAAATTGAAGAAATGTATAAATAATAAGTTATTTTAGGAAATTAATGTTTGTAATATAATAAAATAGCGAATTATAAATTATAGAGTTAATGAGAAATTTCAATCATCAATGAAAAGAATGTAAATAAAAAGACCAGGGCGAAATAGAGTAGAAACGAAAATTAAATGTTTTGAAAAATTGGGAAATTGAATAATTAATAATAAGTACGCAAATAAAATGAAATAGTATTAAATTTAACGTAAAGAAGAAAAATAAAATATTATAAATTAATTAATTAATTATATTATAAAAGGATGCAAACAAAAAGAAAAGGGCGAAATAGAGGTTGAAATCATAGGTTTAGAATAATTGGGAAATTGATTAATTAATAATAAGTACGCATAATAAAATGAAATACATAGTATCAAATTTGATGTAAAATAGAAAAATTTAATTTATTTATAATTTGTTTTTTTTATTGAAAGAGTGTCTGAGCGAATGGTAAATATGGAATATAGTTTTCCAATTGATCATTAAGTAGTAAAGTTTGTGGGTGTTCTTTTTTCTAAATGAATCTATTTCATAGCTCTCAAATAATTCCATTAAATAGCCTTTGTTCAGTTGAATGATTTTGATCAAATGCAAATTTATGATTGCTAAAATTTATGTGTCTACCGAAGTTTGAATTATTGCTTGTGAGGTGTTCTTTGACTCTAATTTCAATTTTTTGCCGGTCTCTTCTACGTATGTAGCATTGCAAGTTTCACATGTAAGGGTGTATACACGCCATTTTTTTCTAGTAATTTGGTAGGTGATTTACTATTGTTAAGTAGTATGGTTTGTTTTAAGGGCAAGTGAAATGTTTAATTTATTAGCAATGTTTTTAATTTTGTTACTGATTTTGCCTTGGTATGTGATGGCTCTATAGATTGGTTTAAGTTTATCTTCTATACGTAGTAGTGTTGTATGGTTATTGTGTTTAATATAGTATTTTTGAAATATGTTGTTAAAATAGTGAATATCGTAACCACTGTTAGAAGCAATTTGTTGTATAATGTTTAATTCGTTAATGTTATTAAAACTGAGAGCAGTATTTTTTAGTCATAAGAAATGAAAGTTGATTTTTTAATTGTTGGGTCATGAAAAGAATTAAATGAGATAATAGTGTCAGTTTGTGTAGGTTTCCTATAAATGTCAATGAATGTAAATTAATTGTATGTGATTATGTTATTAAAGTGATATCTGAAAAATTTAAGGTGTGATTGTTTTTCAATTCTATGGTGAATTTTATTTTAGGGTGTAAAGTATTTATAAAATTATGAAGTTGATTTATAATATTTATATTTGTAGTATCAGTTATGACTAGAATATCGTCTACATATCTGTTCCATAATATAATTTTGTTAATGAATTTGAAATTGCCGTTTAAATAATTAAATAGTTTCTTCTAAATGGTTCATGAAAATGTCAGTCATAAGTCCGCTATGAACGAACCCATAGGTAAACCTTCAATCATTTTGTATTATTTATTGTTAAATGTAAAGTGATTTTTCTTAATGCAAGCAGTTAAAAGTTTTATTGATTTATTTGCATCTGTCTTGAACAGGTATATTACTGTATAAGTTAGTAATGTCAAATGATAAAGTTGTAATTTCAGAAGGTAGTACTAAATTGTGGATGTTATCTAATAAATTGTAAAGATTTTTTATAGTATATTTAGGTGTAATTTCAATTATATTTTTGAAAAATTGACAAAGTACTTAGAAACAAAGTATGAACTAGAATTAGTGAATATTATAATTGGTCTAATTGGAATGCCATATTTGTGTATTTTGGGGAATGAATGTAGCTTAGGGGTTATTGGGTTCATAGGTGATGCC
>JAWQRJ010000851.1:0-18075 GCA_033557515.1 Diorygopyx duplodentatus | reverse complement strand
ATTTTTTCTAAATGGTTCATGAAAATGTCACTCATAAATCCGCTAAGTGGGGAGTCCATAGGTAAACCTTCAATTATTTAGTAATATATATTGTTAAATATGCAGTTATTTTGGTTAATGCAAGTAGTTGAAAGTTTTATTAAGTTGTTAACTTATGTGTTATTGTTTAAGTGATTGTTAATGATTTGTGTAGCTATGGAAATTGTGTCTTTAATAGGTGTATTAGTGTAAAGGTTAGTAATGTCAAATGATAATGTTGTAAATTCAGAAGGTAATACTAAATTGTAAATTAATACTAAAAATAACTTTGAATGTTATCAAATAAATTGTAACGATTTTCTGTAGTATATTTAGGTGTGAATTAAATTGCATTTTTTAAAAAATTGTCTATGAATTTAGAAACAAAGTATGAACTAGAATTAGTGGAGATTATAATTGGTCTAATTTGAATGCCATTTTTGTGTATTTTGGGGAGTGAATGCAGCTTCGGTGTTGGTTATTGGGTTCATAGCTAATGCTTTTTTAGGATTGAAATTATATTTATTTAAAGTTTCTGAAGTATTTTTGATGTTTTTTTAAATTATTGTGAAAAGTTAGATTAGGGTTTCTTTTTGCCTCCATAAAGTCATTTTCTTGTATAAGTTGTTCTGTTTTTTGAATGTAATCTACGTTATTCATTAGGATTACACCGGAGTTTTGATCACCTGTTGTAAGTATGATGTTTTCTTCTTTTATCTTTTTTTTGTAGGTTCCGTAGTGTGATGTTTTCTTGATCTTCATGTATTCTTGATTTTTTAATTCGATTATGTAAGTTTTCTTCTTTTCTAATGGTTGTAATATAAATTTGTTTCTTGATTTCTTCTTCTTCTGGATGGTTCTTGATGGCTGCTTCAATTTCTATTGTCAACTTTGGAAAGTTGATTTCTTTGTACGGAGCATATTTATGTCCTTTTTGAAGAAGCGTTTTTCCTGATTTAGTTAGTTTCAGAGATGAAAGATTAGTAAAACGGGTGTGAAATTTTTGTGAATTTTCAAATAGTGTATTTTGATCCGTTTTGATTTTAATAATTCTATTTTCTTTTTGTGTTTGTTAGTTTTATTTTATGAAGTCTGATTTTGTTAAGGAATTTAGCTTTTGAAATGTATTTGTCAAGTATCAGAAAGTGAAATTTTATGTTTAAATCTGAATAAAAGTTGTGTGATGTTATGTTGTTATTATTAACTTTTTGTATTGTTTCCTAATTTCTGTTTTCATAAATTGTTGTTTTAATTGGAATACTTTATTTCTATTGATTTGTTTAGGAAATTTAAAATTAGCAAAAGTAGGAATTAACTTCTGAAGATGTGTTTTGATAAATTTGATGTTTAACAGCGATTTATGTAGTTTAAGGTGTATAGTTGTCCATTTGTTCAGAGTTAAGCTTGTATCGCTTGTATTCATAATGATTTAGAAAATTCTGTATTACTGATTTAACTAAGAATTCCAAGAAAGGAAGGAGAGTAATGATTTTTTACTAGTCAGTGTGTTTAGAAATCTAAATCTCCTTCCTTTCTTGGAACAAGTATCAAAGTTGAAATTTTTACTGTAGTCCTGTCTCGAATAAGTGTATAGTGTGCTTAGAAATTAGATTTTTATCAGGTCCCCCACCAGAGATATTGAGCCTTAAAGTTTCAAAGTTTCAAAATTTTGAAAAATTCATAAAATTTTAGGGAAACATATCAAACTTTATATTTCTTACATACACTTTGTTATGTGAGTATATAAAAAAACTTTTATATTCAACCCCTTCCTTAAGAAACAGCCCTTTAAAAACCGGAGGTATCTAGATTTCTTAAGCAAACTTTGGCTGCTATTTTGACCATTTATAAAATAAAAGAATACCTGTTTTGAACTTCCCAAATATAAGGGAAATAAATATAAAAAAAATTATTTAAAGAAGTCAAGCAACCAATGCTGGACCACTTGAAATGGATTTGCCATCCAAATTTAGAATTAGAAAACGAATATTCACCTGTCCAACCAATATCATCCACTGCTATTGCCTCCGTTCCAAAGACGGTGGTTAGGAGAAATAAATAAATAAGACTAGTTCATTTAATAAACTAGATTGTTTGTGTTCTGTCATTTTAAATTTCATGTGCAGGTTCCCTCATTCGCTCACTTAAATTTATTGATTTTCTACACATCTTTAGACCCATTCGTGGATTTTCACGTGAGAACATTATCCGCTTTTACTGCCATCATAACAACTAAAGTTAGAGGAATCCTGTTTCGCAAGTTATAAGTTACCGCAACGCTGACTAATTTTGGTAGTTTACTGATCGTAAACCCTAATATGGTTTTATAATAACTGTTAGATTGGTCCTTTCAGCGGGTACCGCAGAATAATGGAGGTGTTAAAAGGCTAATACCATTGAATAGAGAAGCTTCTCATGCCAGCAGCCGTAGTAATTGCAACAAATAAGGATAATGTTGCTAAAATTTTAATGGCTTGTAGTTTAAATTATGAAATGTTAGTTGCGCAAATTATTGATGGCTGTATACCACTCGATTTCATGGCCTACTTGCCGGAAGAAATTAAGAGTCATGAAAATCGATCTTAATCTCTCTGGATTATTGTTATGGATCTCTTTAAAATCGATTATTACTTTTTCGGAATACAGGGTTCACAAAAAGCTCAACAAAGACTAAAAAACGGCAGTGAAACAAATTAGATTTTCCAAGTAGATAATTAAACCTTGGCGTCACAAATAATCTTCAAATTTCACAAGATTATTTAACATTACGAGGGTTGGAACATCAACAGGTAAAGAACATTATTTAAAAAGGACTACATAACGTACCTCTATTTCTTGAGACTGATCTTCTATCACATTTTGTTGGTGTTTAAGTGAATTTTCCAATTCTTTGTTTCGTTCCAATAATGTTTTACCCAATTCTGCAGCTAGATGTAAATCTGTAACAAAACATCAATAATAAGTATAATAGTAATAACGTTTAGAAACTCATCAAAATAATTCAAAGACAAATGTTCCACCAGAAGTCTTACTTCATGTCAACTAAATAGATTGATAATAAAATGAAAACTGACATAACAGGGGTAATAAACATAAAATACAGATGAATGATTGCTTCTAAAAGAAAAAAGTTTGTGAGAAAATCGTTATTGCAGGTCTGCCAATGCCAACAGGTTATAACACATATCAATGCCGTTGACAATTACTAATTTTTACTGCCTATTGTCATTTGATAATTGATGTTTACTTTCTTACTTCCAGCCGTTATTAGTCGCATCAGGTACCATTTACTCATCATTTATTGTAATTATAATTACCTGTCATAAGTTAATAGGGGAAAAGTAAATATTTTAGATATACAGATTTTTTTGTATAAAAATATTTCGTATGCCTATACACATTCATACTTTACACGAAATTTACAAAGCATATTTACGCAAATTTAAATATGCATTGCTTTGATTAGTTGAATTAGTTGATCTTGATTAGTGCCTCTAGCTGGTCTATAAGTAAGTTTTAATATTGAATGAATGTTTTATAATATGTTTATGTTTATATGAATGTATTAATTAATAATGTTCATCAAGGAATTCAGTATAAAAATTAAACTCTAAACTACTCCAAACGTATAAGTTTAAAATCTAACTTTTGATTGGATTATACTATCTGAATTGTTTTTTGTAGTAAAATCTTCACCACAATATAAAGAGAGAAACACAATTACAGCAATCTTAGGAGTTTAACAGTGTTTGCACAACTGCTCAATTATCGTAAAATTTACAACAAAAAAATTATGGTTTAGTGGAACATTTTAACAGTTACTCCTTTCATTAATTTTCATTAAAATTACATTGGGGGGCACCTCTGTATACAATTTCAAGGAAATTTTACACTTCCTTATAGTTTTCAAGCGGATACCGGTATGTAGGTTGTTCCGGCAATCTACAAGGCATTCTTAGGCCCAAGAGTTATTGCAGGCAGACAGGCTGACGTCTATGACCCCAAGACCCAGTGGGCCGTACAAACAGTAATACCCTATTAAAACTAAATTACGAAACGTATTTTTATTCTGGGACTGTTAATTGAATTGCAATTCGCTACGCCGTAGAACAGCCAAACAGAAAAACCTTGCGGTTTTTCAGGCGATCTGTGAGAAAGATGAAATCGTCACACACTCTAGATGCTTAAATTCGATTTTGTTTTGTTAAACAACTGAGCAACGATGCCAAAAAAAACGAACTGGTTACGGTTGTTTTGTTTGTTTTTTTTTCGTACGATCTTCTGAGTTAACAAACTAATTGATAACTGTTGTCCGTGTGACGCAGTGTAATTAAATTAGAAGCCGGAAGAAGAAAGTCGACATTTAAATAATTTTGCGTAATTTGCAAATCAAGTGTTAATCGAGTAGGCGAGTTGTGCTTAAATAATTCATAAATGACAACCGATTTTGTTTGTTTCATGCTCAGATTGTGAACCAAATCAATCCAATTGAATTCTGTTTGGTAATATTCATTAGAAATAAATGTCGAGCAAATGGTAAATAAATTATGTTTGTATAACGTTGATATTTCCCACGGATGTAGAAATTTTATAATTAGTTCGTTTACCTTGAACCTTTATTCTATGTCAAACAATAAACGAGATGCAGTAGTCTTCTAATACTGTAGATTTTTAAGTTCTCTTTGCGCCATTAAAAATAAATATTGTTATAAATAATATATAAGTATTTACTACACAGTTACAATTGGAACAGATATAAAAGATGTGAAATGATTGTTAAATGGCACTAAAGTGGATAAAATTTAATTTTAACCAGAAGGCGAGTGTAAAAGGCAAGAATGTTTGGATTAAACACAAAATCGAACTTTAAATAGTTACCAAACAAAACAAAAACAGAATTTTGTTTTATTAGACATCTTTTCTATCTGCTTTATATCCACTAATAGCTTATCTGCTATTATTATTGCTGCATCTTAATGGATAATGTAATTATATCTCAATGGACCATATGTTATCCAAATGAAATTAAATAACGGGATAAAAGCAAAACCCATTATTGCCTTCTATTGTACGTTGGATTAGTCTAATAACTGGTCATTTTTTTTGGAAAGTGAGAGTATAAAAATCCGCGCTTGTTTCCTTAGAATGAAATAAATCAATTAAACCGAGGAAATCGAAATTTTAAACTAAATTGTTCAGTTAAACGGAGGATGTTGAGCAAGAATGGAAAATGAAAGTGAGTTATCAACACGTGGTATTATCCTATTCCGTTACTGCTTGAGGGAATGTTACAGTTTAGGTAGGTGTGTATGATTTTTTTTCTGAACTAGTGCATTGCTTTGTTCATTTTCTCACAATTGTATGGTTTGAAGTGTTATTAACGTTTTTAGCGTTCTTAAGCTAGGCTTTGATAAGAATGTATGAGATCTTAAAATTAGTAGGGAAAGAATACAATGGTGCTTTAATTAATTATCGTGGTGGTTTAATTAATTAATATGGGAAGTTTTTTAATTATCATACAAATACGTATAACGTTCTATTTAATCATAATTATTTTAATGACTGAGTACTCGATTTGATAAAACCGATAATATCTAATATCCGACTATTTATTAAGTGTCAAGGTACAATGATTTTTAAAATAATTAATCTAAAAATACATAACTACATTTTTTGTAATTATTATTAATTTTCTTATTCCTTTTAATAATTACATTTAATTATATTTAATTATTTTTGCTGGCAAAGTATGACATACTAACTATATTTTATCACAATTTTAAAGGTGAAATTTTACGAAAATTGGCCTTTAATCTGCAAAGAAAGTAATCTAATCGTTTTTGTATGGTGTGATGAGGTCAATGTTCCGAATGTTTACAATGCGATTAAACCACACCTTTACAGTTGTTAAACAATTTAAGCGCACGTATAGTTCAAAGAACTGTCGTGTTTGTTCAATACTAAAAATTCTCTTCGCCTTCAAATAGTTTCAAAAATTCTTAGAAATGACGTTATGCAATGACCTCAATGGGTAGTGTACTATGCACGGAATATCTGAAGTGAAATTTAGGCTAGGTATGCAGCAATTGAATGGCTAACAATGATGTTATGTAAAGGAGTTATGATGAGCTAAATGAATAAATCAATAGCAACCGTAAATAGCAATTAATGACACCTTTTTTAAAATTTTAATAGAATAGATAATTGGGTGTAAAATAAAAATTTCGTAATAATGAGAATAGATTACCAAGATATAAAGTTCAGAAAAATAGAGACTCTCATAAATTCATCTCTGTAATTTGTCAAACAATGATTATAACAGTCTTCTTAAAATGTATTAAGCTGTGTTGAGTCACAACTTCTGATTACCAATTATTGTCTCAACTTTAACATGAACGTGAAATCTAGGTATTTCCTTGTTTCCCACGAACAAATTAAGATTACCTAAAATAGTAAACACATTCATTGTATATCAGCCAAACGGAATAAATTCAGTATCTTAGAGTATTGTCTTGGAAAATTCCTCTGCAAAGCTTATGTTCTATTGAAAACATGTTTAAGAAATAGAGAAAAATCTCTTTGAAAGATCTGATCAGATCATTGATCAGATATCATTGATTTAATATTGCCACATCATCAAGGGCGAAAAAGTTTGTTCCAAAAAATAACATGCTTGCAAACAAAAAAGTAATGAATTTATAGGGTCATGAATCACCTAAGTAGCAATCAAGTATTTATCGGTGTAATTACACCACTGCAATAGCACTTTGAAATTAATCTGACCTTGCTTCTATGTTTAAGAATACAATCATTACTCAATGTTTCTACCAATTTGTTAAAATGATGCAACATTAACGTTCTGCGACCACTGTTTATTTCCCTTGCACGTGTTTCTACCATTATCAAAGGGTAAATGCTATAAAGAGTATAAACATGTTTCCGACTACTTGATCTTCATCCGGGACATCCAGTAGGGGAAAATTTATAAGATTTATAATCTGTACACATTAGAGGTACTACTTGTTTGTATTTGTTAATTTCGAGTACTTCTAAAATGTATAATAAAGATCCTACAACAAAATTTCAAAAACAATTTCACAACAAAACTTAAATAAATAAATGTTACAAAGAGAGAAAAAATTGAGTTAGCTATCACTTAGATAATAAACATTAATTCAAATGATTATAAATAATTAATTACAGCAACTATTGACGTTTAATAGTGATTGTCACTAGTTGTCAAAATATGCTACAAACAAGTTAAATGTTAGGTTTTTTTTGAATAACCAGGCAAACTTACGATGAGTGACTCACAGGGTCCAATGTGTCAGGTACGTAAAATAACCGCAAATAGCGAAACTGCTTATAAGTATTAACCATCCGGGGTTTTAGGTTAAGTTTTTTTTCTTCACTTTGGTATCGGGCCGCCCGAATGAGTGCCCGGCAGGTTGGAAATACCTACCGACCTTGGCCCTATCCTTACAGGCAAATACCGGTGGAAAAAATTAACAATAAAACGTGGGACATGACAAGAGGGATCGTGCAGAAGTCGATATGAGAGAACTAAGTATGTGATTACCAGACTCTCACAGTTATTGGATTAATAGCTAATGCTCTTTTATTCACTAAAGAACTGCAACCTCTACAGAAATTACAGGTAAACGAAAAATGTATTTCAAATACCTAGAATTTCTATACAGTAAAATCTGCCAATAACGGCCACCAAAAAAAGAAAAATATTGGCCGTTATATAAAGGTGGTCGTAATTGGCAGGTTTTTCGTTTCACAAATAAAATAATAATTTTTAAAAGATTTTTTTCATTATTTTATTAATTAAAGTAAATATTATATAAATACACAATATTCATACCAAAAAACATAATTCGTTAAGTTTTTTTAAAGTATGTTTCAATCTTTGTTTGCTTTACATTTTTTAGCTTCGGTTTAAAAACTACAGCTTCATGTAAGTAAAATTCACATGTAAGTAAAATTCGAGAAACACCCATACAAATTTCACCATTGTTATTGCACAATAAATAATTCTGTGTGTCTCTCAATTTTGCACACACTTCGCTCATACTGGATAAAATAGATTTTAGATTTTCACATTCGTCCATATCACTATTATCAGAGTTATGTTCGTCATCATTATTGCACAATTCTTCAACAATTTCTGTAATACTGAAGTTAGGGCTGTCTGTAGGCATAAGCATACTATCAACATAAGCATATTCATCTAAATCCACAATTTCGTTACCAACTGTAGGAAAGAGTTGAGCAAGGGTATTTCGTATTCTTCATCAAACATTGTATCTTCTTGGATAACATCAGGGAATCCGGCCTTGGAAAACATTTCTTAACTGTAGCATATACTTTTTTCCAAGCAGTTGTAATCCATATAAGTGCATTGGCTACATTTATATTTTTTCCAGAATTTTCAAAATAACATTCATTGTCAATAAACATTAGAAGCGTTTTAATAAAAAAAATTCGGTAAATCAATTTGAAATTGTGAATTATTCCTTGATCCAAGGGCTGACAATGCGAAGTGGTGTTTGGCGGCACGAAGACTGGTTTAACATTTTCTAATGGTACTTTAGAATGTGACGTGGCGTTATCCAAGAAAAGAAGCACATTTCTATTTTGTTTTTTCATTTTATAGTCAAATTTATGTAGCCATCTTGTCATTATTTCCGTTGTCATCCATGCCTTTTTGTTAGAAACCCGTTCTAAGGGTAATTTGTCAACATGATTACCCTTAAAACATCGAAGATTTTTACTTTTTCCAATTATTAATGGATCTACTTTATCACCTTCCATATTTGCACACAGTAAAATAGTCAAACGTTGTTTTGCTGCCTTCTTCCCTACACAATTTTCATTTTTTTTTGCAAATGTCTTATTTGGCATGGCGTGGTAATAAAGACCTGTTTTGTCGGGATTAAAGATATCTCGAGGAGAATAATTTCTTAAAATCAACGGTAACTTGTTTTTCCAGTCCTCTATATCGTCCAAATTAACCTCTGCGGACTATCCACAAATTGATTTAAAAGTTATACTGTGTCGCCGGCAGAAACTTTCCAACCAGCCATTAGATGCTGCGAAATTTTAAATTTTCTTTAAACTGTTTGCTGTCTCCAGTGCTTTTTGCTTAAGTAGCGACCCAGATATTGGAATTGCTTTATTTCTGGCTTTGCAAAACCAATTGTAGACGACTTGATCCACTGCCAATCCTTCCAATTTCGGAAATTCTCGTTTTTACTCCAAGTTAATACCTTCCTCAACCATCTTTTTTAATTCGCCTTTATTTTTCATAATATCGTTAATTTGTGTTTTTCCAACTCCATATTTTTCGGCCAACTTTCGCGAACTTAACGAATACTTTTCGCTTTCCGCGATTATATTTATTTTGTCCTTTAGCGGCAAACGTTTTCTTTTTAGCGACATACTTAGTATTAGAACCTTTCGAATACGGAGACAATTTTAAACTAATCGAGTAACTGACGACCGAATAATACCGGTCGATATAGGCAGGTAAATTTCTGTGAAGATAGGTCGTAAAATTTTGGGTTTATTTGGCCGAGAATAAAATTAGTATAGTGTCTAGTTAGTAAAGTCTTAGAATACCATAATTCGTCCGGAAATATCAAAATCTCACCGTCAAAATTTTGGAACGAATGCATTACTTTTCCTTTATATGAGAGAAAATAAAAAAAACAGTTGATTATTTTTCGCCGCCGGCAATGATGGAGGTGTGGAGGTTTCTTCCGCCCCGGGGCAATATTTTAAAGCCGCACGTTGGCTATTGTTTGCGGGTGATGACCCGGATTTTCTCTGGGCCCCGAACTGCGCCTCCGCGCGGGGCAACTGGTGCAACTTTTAACCCGATTACCGTCGCGTTATGGGGAAATTAAATTCCGCAAAGTCACCGGGAAGGGTCTTTAATGAGACCTGGGCGACGACGCTGTCTTTGGGAACTATTGGGGAGGAAATTATCCCCGCCCGGCGTCTCGGAGATGTTTAATTTTCCGTTGGAATCCCAGGTTTGAGCATCGCCCCTTTGGTTAAGTGTCGTCGTTTAGGTTTTTTTGATCGTCTCCGAGTTACCCATTTGAAAGGATAGCTTATTCCTGTAGCTGTTAGCAAAACGTCAACACCGTATAATCCTTCCACTTCCTATTCGAGAAAAAAAGTAAAACAGTTTCCCCAGATTACCACGGAAGAAAAACGGCGTACACCGGCCAACGACTGGCTATTTTTCCGAGAAAAAACTTCCCCAGGAAATTGATGCCACTAAAAGTTACGAATTCTACGTTGCCGATACGAAGCAACAGTTAAACTCGAAGAATTACAAAAGTTCGAAATAAAAGAAAGCTGGGGCGCAATATTTCCTTCCGCGGTGCGGTGTTGACCGTCCCACTGTGCGAGAAAAACGGAAACACTTCGCTCGCCGAGCGTGCAAAGTTGAAACGGAGAGACAGAGAGGGGGCGAAGAAAGAGAAAGCACTTCTTTCCGAAGGCAAGCGTCCACTAACGGACACAAATTATTATAATGTTACATCCTACTAAATAAACTCTTGGCATATGTTAACTCGATTTTTCGGAGGGTATTCAGGAAGAAAAGAAGGTCTGAAAAATGATTCGAATTACACAGGAATTCTAGATATTTGAAATAAATTTATCCCCGGTATATCTTTACAGCCATTTCCAGTTTCTATCTAATCATGGATTGGCCCCATCTAAATCTGTTCTTAAGGCACATCACGCAAATCATCAAATTTTACAACGATGTTCAACGATGAATATCGCTATAACAATTTTGATCATTATTATCACTGTGATGTGAGAAGCGCTTTACTTTTTTCATTTGCATTTTTTATATCGCTGTCTCTACATTTCCTGCTGGTTTGCTGTTTATAGTGTATCCTATACTTGAATCTGCCCGGAAAGAAAACGAATGGTCGGTTCCCCCACAAAGGAGCGCAGCAACGCCAGTCGATAAACCAACCATAGAGCAAAAGTTTTCAATTTGTCGTTGCGATTCGTGGCACTAAAAGAATAACGTCAGATTGTGGCTTGGAAATAATTCCGATATCGATCGAATCGAAGTGAACGGTTTTGGGAACGATGTACCGAGACCAAATTAATTGTCAATTTCCGCTTCTTTTACGCGCGGCTGCATGCTGACGGTTCCGTTCTGATTGAACAGGATTTTTTTTCAGCAATTTATTTTTCAGCTTTAAACTCGAAATTATAAAACTGACGTACCGAGTCAGACTAAGCAAAAAGCTATATCCCTCTTCCTACCAACAGAAATTTCTCTTGCTGCACTTAATGTCTACAGCTGTTGACGGGTCACGTTCGCCTTTCGTCAGCAGCGTAAATCATGCCGGGCAGAAGACGTGAGCGAAACGCTCCTCCGCGCCCCGAAGACGAGAGCGGATTGAGGCCGAAGTTTCAGGCCCGGCATAGTGAGAGGGCAAGCCGTCGGCACAGGTGAGGGGCCCCTTTATTGATTTTCTGTCGGGCGATGGCAGAGGGTAGGCCCGTCGCTAGTACACGGTGCCCAGGTTCGTCTGGACGATGGGCCGGGTAGCCAAAAGCTCCCTCGGAGGGAAGAGAGAGAGGGGGGAACGAGGAGGTAGTGCGAAAGCACACTGTTCAACGAAAATCGTGTCTTTCTTGTGTAGCCGAAGACTTTGAACTTTTCGTGAGCAGTTCAAAATTCCAGAATTACTTTCCAGAGATAGTGGTGGGATAATGGCTATTATCCCACCACCATCGGCTATTATAAAAACAAATAAGTTTCATCAATTTTTGTAGTATTTTTCCGATGATTTCTGAACATTCTTAATTGCATTAATAATAAAAATCCTGGCCAAATTAGTTTCAGGTATAACGATGCGTCTAAAAGTAGGAGTTAGAACCGGGTCTTGTAAAAAGCAGTGACCCCGAAACCGGTCCTAACCACGGAAAAGAGTGGCGCGAAGCAACTCTCGTCCGTGTGGGACCCCGGCCGGCTCCGTTCTGAGTTAGGTGAGCGATTGAACTTTTCTCCGCTGCAGAACAACTGCAGGGAACAGGCCTAAACTAGAAAGCGCGCAGAAAGCCTCGACGCTCCGAAAGAGGACGCTCTTACTTCTCAATTGAACAATCACCCAAGACCGATATAAAAGATTTCCGCTTGGTTATCCCTGGCAGTTCAGTTCAGTTCGATCCAGCGCTCCAGCCGAAAAATATACCAGTCAAACCAGTACTGAAACCAGTAGTGAAAACCAGTAGTAGTGACCAGTAGCAGCAGTGAAAGTTAATTGGTGCGTCCTGACACTCTAGTGCTATTCTTCCTCTAGCGTGTGTAGTGTTTCTGCCTCGCACGCCAGTCCTGTCTCTCTTCCTCTAGCGTGTGTTCTCCCAGTATTTTCCAAGACCGATCGTACAAACCAGAACCGTTTGTTTAATTATTTAAATTGCTGAATTGCTATTCTCCTGCTTGGAATTGTTTCCGTCCGCTTTGGATTTTATTCGGCTTGTACATTTTCCTGGCCCGCCATTTTACCGCTTTGCTTTGCATAACTTTCGTAAACCTACCGACTCCGGAAACTGAAGAAAGAAACCGGCAAAATTACAGAAGACTCCGGAAAACTCCGAGACCTGCAAGATTACAGAACGCCTAAAAACCGTGTCTTCACTGAAGTTACCCGGAACGTCTCTGAGACCGAAGGGACGGATCGTGGAGAGTAAACTCCTTAAAATCTGGTGCCCGAGGACCGAAGAAGAAGAAGAAGTTTATTTATTTGTAAATTTTGAAGAATCTTTTATTTTGTACTTTTAATTAAAATAAATAATTTTTAAAAACCGATCCGGAGTTTACGTCACACAAGTCCAGATGACCAAAAAACAATTTGAATTGTTATATTCTTCCATAAACGCAATTTCTCTTCCTCCCACCATCGTAAGTATTTCTTGAGCCATCATACTAAATACTGATTTTAAATAGTACTCGATTAATTTTTTTGTATTTTCCAGATGATTTATGAACATTCTTAATTGTATTAATAACGAAAATGCTATAAAATTCTGACCAAACTAGTTTCAGGTACAGATGAGAAAAAAAACAGTTTGGATTGTGGTATTCTTCTGTAAATGCAATTGCTCTTCTTCCCACCATCGTACAATTATTGAATCAATGTTGGCAAATGGTAAGTGAAAATTTTCATCGAACGGACGTCATACTCTATTCTCATCTAATAATCAGGTGGAAGAGTTGTTCGACCATTATAATTTGTAGAGCTGCAGGTGAATATTTTGATGTAACGCCTTGTAAGTATCAATTGAAAAACCTGTAAACGTAGTGTAATGCAAAAAAATAATCAAACAAACAAACTTGTGTTTGTGCTGAAAGTTTAGCAGGTTTCCCTTTTTAATATATTTATTTGCCAGATCATTATTTATACGTTATACATAGCGTTACTTATATAAAACATTTCCGCAACGCTAACCGCGGCAGTTCGATCCAGCGCTCCAGCCGAAGAAGTATACCAGTCACCAGTAGTGAAACCAGTAGTAGCGAAACCAGTAGTAGTGACCAGTAGCAGTGAAAGTTAGTTTCTGTGTCTTTCTCCAGTCATGTATCCCTCTAGCTGTATTGAGTTTCTGCCATACTAGTCCTGTCCAGATTCCTGTCCGTCCGTTCTTTTGTTTCTACCAGTTCCCTGTCCCGTTATCCTGTAAGATTCGTACCGAATCCGTAACTTGAAGACACCTGCAAGATTACTGAACGCCTGGAAACCGTGTCTTCGCCGAAGCTACCTGGAACGTCTCTGAGACCGAAGGGACGGACCGCGGAGAGAAAACTCCCTAAAATCTGACGCCCGTGGACCGAAGAAGAAGAAGAAGTTTATTTGTTAATTTTTTGGAGAAACTTTTATGTTATATTTTTATATTGAATAAACAAATTTAAAAAAAAAACAAGCCGGAATTTGCGTCACAAATTGGCGCCCGAGCAGGGACCGTTAATTGGAGCAGGAACCGTTAATTGGAACCGTTAATTAGAGCAGGAACCGTTCACTGGAGCTGGAATCGTTAATTGAAGGAGGAGCCGTTAATTACCAAGTGTTATCCGAGAAAAATAAAATGTCTGGGTCCGACATATCTGATGGAGAAGCCAACGCCCCGGAGTTGCAAGATATCCGTGTCAGCTGGATTTACCGGCTCAAGAAACCAGAATTTTGCGCCGAATTAGAAAAATTCGGTTTGCCCGCCGATGGAACAGTCGCAGAACTACGCCAAAGAATAGTTGCCTTCCTGAGGGATGGGATCCGCCCTGCATAAGAAAAGTACGAACTGACCGTGAGTAGTGTGACGCAAACTCCGGATATGTTTTTTTTAAATTATTTATTTTAATTAAAATACAACCAAAAAAATATCATTGTAGGAATTAACAACAATAAATAAAACGGTTCTTCTTCTACTTCCACGGTCCTCGGGCGCCAGATTTTTTAGGGAGTTTACTCTCCACGGTCCATCCCTCCGGTATCTGGGATGTTCCAGGTAGCTGTGAAGACACGGATTCCAGGCGTTCTGTAATCTTGCAGGTTTCGGAGTTTTCCGGAGTCTTCTGGAATCTTGTCGGTTTCTTCAAAGTCGGAAGAAACGGGAGTCGGTAGGTTTACAAAAGTTTATGCAAACAAGCAAAACGGTAAAACGGCGGGCCAGGCGCATTTACAATCGGATAAAATCCAGAGCGGACGGAAACAATTCCAAGCAGATTAAACGGATCGTTACAGTAGAATATCAGATAATACCCAAAAGGATCCTCTGCCGAGTACAACTAATCTAGTTCCTGGATCCTACCTGAATTGCACTGCCGCACGTCCGATTAGTCCTGGTTCACGTCCCTGCTAACTGTCAGCTGCCCCACCCGGCCCATTCCAATTCCAGAAACCCGGAGCTGCATATGGATTTTGATGGGAAGAGTGATCCTGTGGGATTTCTCGAGGGACTGGATGAGGTCAGCATCCGCCACAATATACCGGAGGATTAGTTGTTAGTTTTACTGCCCGACGTATTTTCTGGGATGGCTTTATTGTGGTACCGAAACAACCGTTACCGATGACGAGGATGGACCGATTTTTTGCGAAACTTCCAAGACTTCTTTTTACCGCCCGACTACAAGATCAATCTGGAAGCCGAAATTGGCCGCCGTTTACGCTTATTCGCCGTTATGGAGGAATGACCGAGGGACAACAATTATACTAGGTCCACAGAAACCTCCTGCCCGAATACCGACCGTTCTGATTACGTAAACACTGCCGACCTGATCCGTGCTGTGAAAGAGTATGAGCGCTTACTTCGAGAGCTTCATAGCGGATAGACGTATTCCGAACCAACGCGGACACCACCGAATCCACCGAAAGGGTTTCACTGAGCATGCCGATATTCCAGGAACGAAGACCAGCCGTCGACCAAAGACCGATCCCTACCGACCGAATATCGCGACCTACCGAATCCAGGGTCCAGAGAGCACCGTCATCCAGAACCAGAGTCACTTTCGCCGTACCAGATAATCCCCAACCAGAAACGGATTTCCCCAGCCGAGTACCTACCTGTTGGAGGTGCGGGGAAATGGATCACTTCCGGACCAGTTGCCAGAATAGACCAGTACTATTTTGCTCCAGATGTGGAACAAGAGGAGCACTGACAAAAGACTGTCTTTGCTGGGAGAGAGAAACCAGACCGAACACTAGAAGTTCTCTGTCCACCGCCACCGTTAACCGCGCCGATGTTTCACACGTCCAGAAGGAACCCAGAAGAAACGACCGAGAAATTAGGAAAACCATCCTGGGTTGGAGATGTGGACGCAACGGGTACATACGAACAAACTGCCGTGACAAACACATTTTGTTCTGCTCCAGATGCAGCCGAAGAGGAACCATGTCGAGAGATTGCTCTTGTCCGAAAGGGCGAACCAGCATCCCAGTGCAGCCTCTCCCGCAAAGCGTCCCATCCCGTGCATCCGGCCAAGGTTCAGAAAGATCCCAGAAGTATCATGAGACCGCTTCAATGTTTTCCGCCAGACCGGGATTAACCAGAAGTGCCGTCAGTGCAACCGAAAGCGACAGCAGCCAACTGCCTGTTAATCGGACTAGCAGAAGGAAAACTCCGCCGAGGAAGAAAACCATGATGCCATTCGCAAATAATACCGCAGACATTGCAAGGAGGGATTGTAGCAGCCAACCATCCGTCATCAAACCAGAAGCCAGAAAGAAGAAAACCCTTAAAACACCAAGAGGATGTACCGGCGCATCCGCCAAACGTAATGACCTGCCACCCGATATGAAGAGAAATGTCCGCAATATGTCCGATTCGTCATTTCCTGAGACCGGTACATTTCCCAAATGCAGCAGTCAACCGTCCGATACCAGCAGATATGTCCAGAAGGAGAAAGTTATTTCACCGTTAACTACCAAGACCGGCGCATCCGCCAAAGAAGACCGCTTTATCCTGCAATAAAGCAGTATGGCACCGAAGAACGTCAAAGAAGCCTGTGTTGGCGGTGTGGAACCACGGGACATCGTCGCAGCGACTGCACACGCCCGCCATGTTTGTTTTTCTCCCGATGTGGCAGGATAGACAGAATGTCCAAAGACTGTCCATGCCCTAAGCAAGACATACAGCACAATCCGCTAATTTTCAACACCCGACCGCAAAGAATTCCAGTTTAGTTCCATATATTTGTAACAACATTTTACCCAGAATATCGCATTTTTTTTGATTTGCCGAAAAGAAGTAAAAAGTTCTTTTCTTACCGAAGTAAGGGGGGATGTAACGATGCGTTTAAAAAAAGACATAGTCTTGTTTAACAGGTTTTGTCAAGAGCAGCGACCCCCAGCTGTATTGAGAACTCTAGCTGTATTGAGTTTCTGCCATACAGTCTAGTCCTGTCCCGATTCCTGTCCGTCCGTTCTTTTGTTTCTACCAGTTACCTGTCCCGTTATCCTGTAAGATTCGTACCGAATCCGGAACTTGAAGACACCTGCAAGATTACAGAACGCCTGGAAACCGTGTCTTCACCGAAGGTACCTGGAACGTCTCTAAGACCGAAGGGACAGACCGTGGAGAGTAAACTCCCTAAAATCTGGCCCCCGAGGACCGAAGAAAAGAAGAAGTTTGTTTGTTAAGTTTTTGGAGAAACTTTTATGTTATATTTTTATATTGAATAAACAAATTTAAAAAAAACGAATCCGGAGTTTGCGTCACAATTTAACAGTTTCACAACCTTATTCACAGTTTGTTGATATACGATTCATTCATCATTCATCCTACACGACAGTAGGTACGTTTAGTCACGAATTTTACAAGAACATTTATCTTCAAGATTTGTTCTGACCTTCAAGTTTGTTAAATTGTATAAATTCGAAAAGCAAGGTAAAAAAAGTATAATACCAAATAATAAATTGTTTTATGTCTTTTCCCCCAGAAAACTTAGTTTGGGAAAAAATATATTTGGCGGGGAGACACCTCTACACATTGGTTTATCTTAAATTTAACTCCCACTTCTAACGTCGAGGGCGAAGCGCTTTACAACAATATGAAACCAAACCCTTGGCTTTCATATCTGTTTTTTATGATTTCTATTCCAAACACAAAAACGTGCCCTTCTCGAATTTGTCCTCCCCTAACTACCTTGTAAAACGTCACGTGCTGAAAGTTATTGCCCCTTTTTTTAACCCTAAGTCATAAAATAGAGAACAACAGCTTTTATGAAGGCCGCACAAGAAACTCACGGAGGTCGTATTAATCATAGTTATTTCGTTCCAGTTTGATTTATATGGGTGTTAATGGCATTTTACTTCTGTTAACCAAAACTATTGATTACCTTTGACGGATTTGAAATCTTTAATGTGACGCGCAATAAGATGTCTTTTTTTTTCTGGAGAGAACCGATTTCCGGCACCGGTTTCTGTGTTGACTGTATATCCGAAAGTGGCCACGAGGTATTCGAAGCACGAGTCACTCCCCAGCGCACCTGAGTTGAATTCGGCGTCCTGTCAAAAT
>JAWQRJ010000850.1:0-18081 GCA_033557515.1 Diorygopyx duplodentatus | reverse complement strand
AATTCAGAACATTAGCGATGTTGATTCTCATGACTTCAACAATTGCTATTCAACTACCAAATCGTGAAACGTAGTCGACGTCTATAAACTCTGAACTGCAAGTCTCAACTTCTCTTGCTATATATGTATATGCATTTGGAAAGGCGACAAGGATTTATGGCTTATAAGTTATCCACGTGAAGATCAATGCGGAATTAAGTTTCAACAAGGAATGTTATTAATACCACGGATGATAAATAACTATAGATAAGCACTAAAGACATCTGCTTATCGCGATAATTTTTTTTTAGTACGATATCAGATTGAATGCGTTTAAAAATATATAATGGTCTATAATGCATTTAATGCATAAACTAACCTAAAAGATATTATTATATTTAGATAAGCACATTAGTTAGGACATAATTTTTGAACACTGGATTTTAGGGATTCCCGAAAGACACTAAATTTCCCTCAGGGAGATTTTTGGGTTAGCATTTACTGCCGCCAACACGTTTATTTCAGATTTTTCTCTACTTGTATTTTTTTAGCAAGTAAAAATTTTCAAATTTGAAATAAATATGGGGGGTGTCGGTTGTTGCTGGTAAACAACTTTTTTCTGATATGTCTTACAGTTTTGGAGATATTAAAGCAAATAGCGAAAACACGTTCATCATGGACTTTACCTATCATACCAAGGTAAACATCAATAAATTTAAGATTTTCATTACACAACTTGTAATATTACAGAATAAAATTGTTTGCTTTTGTTAAAGTCAAAAACGTTTTTAATAGGGGCTTTGATATGAATATGGTAGCCGTCAATCCTTCCCATATTACCTGAAAAGCCAGCCCTGCTTTCTGTAGTATCAGCATGACTATTAATGGATGGTCATGTAATTAGGCTTAATGCCATTAGGCTTAGAATGCCATAATTCGTCAAGACATATCAAAATCTCAACATTAAAATTTTGTATAGAATGAATTACTTTTTCTTTATGAGAGAAAGTAAAAAATTAAAAAATCGTACCAGTTAGTAATTATTTCATTATCTACACAATAGCCTTTTTAACACGAGTCCAGATTGAATAAAGTTGCAGCCATTTGTATATTGTACTTTTTTTAATATTATAGTTTAAAAGTTAAAAAGCGAGATATCAACTTTGCAAAAAACGCGATTATCACCAAATCACTAAATTTTAATTATACATAGTTTCTTTTGTTTTATGACCGATTTCTAATAAACCAGGGGATGAAAGTTTCAAGAAAAACAATCCTTTATAAATGTCCTCAAGTTTATTGGAGTTGATACCTTGAAACACATCAAACGCACGTGCATAATTCCATTCGAAATTATTGGAGTAATTGATTAGGCCCGATTGATACCCGTGCCCTTTCATGTACGAAATTACCGCGACCAACTGTGCTTTTATGGTTTGAAACGAAAAGCAAAAAAACACAGCTTTTCAAGGTAATTTGCACGTCGCCTTTTTAATGCGCGTTCCATTTCAATTTCGATTTTTCAAAGCCGTTGAATGTTGTTACCATTAATAATAAAACGAAACGGCCTGCGCGATTTACGGTTACACGCCAGGCCACTTTTGCCGAAATTATCGCCCGTGTGCAGGTAAACATTGTGCAGACACGCGTAGTACTATTGAGATCGCGTCGGCGTCGTGGCACGATAGAGCGTCGCGCCAACTTGAATTACAACAGTGAACTTCGCGTTATTGCTCAAGTCGGACGGAAAACACGGACCGGATACTGAGACTTCCGGTTTCGTGCTGAACTAACTTTCACGCTCATCCGCTCGTTTCCGGCAGAAAATCAATTACAAAGCTGAAAATCAATTTCACTTTTCGATCATTAATTCAGTGTCAGACAACTTGACAGTTGACTTCAAGAGTCGAACAGTTGACTTCAGGTGTAGTTACCCAAATGTATTCTTTCGGATTGACCGGCTAAAAGTAAGTAACGATAACATTTATTATATTGATGCAAACTTTCTTAGAGGTCCATTGAAAAATCTCAAGATAACACAAATTGAGTTGGAACTTTCTTTGTATAACATTATGCAGCACCATTTCTTATCACAAACACTTTATTTATTTTGGTATTGGTACAGTTGTTATAGAGAATATAATACTGCCAACAAGTATACAGTCCAGTTATAAAAGAAAATCATGGCGTAAAATGCCAAAACTTGTTGTACTTTGCTTAACTTCTTACGCACAGAAGTTCAATAAAAGTATTACTGGTTTACAGTATTACAATTTCCATCAGTATTGGGAGACTGACGATAGACGACATGGCTTTCAAACAATGTCATCTCTGTCCTAAATGTAAAAAAAACTGTAGATTCTTTAGTAGGTTTCGTAAATCATCCATTTAAATTTGTGTTGATGTGCAATGAAGTGTCAATGTCATCAAGAGTTGTTAAAAAAAGTATCCTAATCAATCTATATCCTATACTATTAAACGATCTAATTTTGTTCATTTATTTATTTGTCGGCATCGTCTCGTGAACGGGCATAATCCGATTTTCCATGATGCGTGTGACGCACTCTTATAGAAATGTCTACACGGCTGATGAGCAGTCGCCTTAACCATTCTAGCACGATAGTTACAAAAAAAAGTGCAAAAAGTTACCAAAAAATATCTAAAATAACCAAATTTGTATTTGGCCATCCGTTTTCAGTTTTTTAAATTCAACACCCTATATATTATCTCTGTATATCTTGGAATCTCCATCGAATTTGCGGATGATTTTATTCAACATAAATTTGCACCATTCTGCATTCGATGTAGTCTTCTCGCTCTCACCATTGTATCAGCCTTTCGTTCACTATATTGATTGTATATTTCATTGTTCGTCCTTCTTGCATACCCGTCTTCTAAACATTTTTCTCCTCCATCTGCATAACTTTCCCTGTATTCCCATATTTAGGACCCATGTTTCGAAACTATACAACACAGTAGACAATGGTATGGTTTTATATATTCGCTCTTAGTAACCCGACAATTTCATACCTGTTCCAAACTAAGTGGGTTGGATTCAAGTGCTCTATGGCAGAGTACTGTTCCAAACCTTACCATGAAAGAAGTATTCCTTTGATAGTAGAAGAAAAACAAAAGAAACATTAGTTTAAATTAACTATTAAAAATTATGCAACAGCCTGTAATATCAGCTTAAATTATAATCTGCATAGATTATAGATATCCTTATTTACTTTTAACTGAAGATTTTGTTTAAATCTTTATTCAAGGTACTGTTCAAATTAACCTTTTAACCTAGATAAGATTCGTACTCGCTATGAAGAAATACAACCACATTTTTGTGGTTGATTAAAATTGTCAGACTGAACAAAGTTACCCAAACTATTGATTAAATCGTATTAGGGTGAGTTCACCTGAATCAATTTTAATTAAGATATAGCGAAAAATAGTGTTTCTTTAAATTATAAACCCTCTCAAACCCTTAAATAAAAACTATAAACCAAAATACAAAATTTAAAATAAATTTTCTTTGGGTTTTAGTACATTCTTTTCCAAAATTAGTGGTACAATTAAAATTTTGAACTTTCTCATTGTTACAAAATTTAACTTATTATTATTGTAATTTCGTCTATTTTATATCATTATTATTAAAAGCACGTTTTCTAAAACGCAATTTAACCTATCTCTAAGTGTTTGCGAGCCCAATGGATATCACATAAGATAATTTCATATTCTGTTGTAATTTGCAAAAAATAGAATAGAATGATTACAAAATCTTTATTTTGATAACAGGAAAAACTTATTTTTAGTTTAGTTCTTCCACATTTCCTCCTCTGGTGAAACTTAGTCAGTAGTAAACAGCTTAGTCCACCAAGGACTAAGCTGTCGGATATTTTCAACGTATTCATGCCAGCAGAGAAAACTTTTACCTAAAAGAGTAAATATTTTCTGGGTTTAGACTCTCGTGGACGGAGCAAATGCACATAAACAGTCTCCTAGTTTTAAATTTAAGTTAGTTATACCGTTTGCACTGTTTATTTTACTGGTTAAATCTTTGCCCAATGTTGCTTCGCGTTTAGAGTTTACCCTTAACTTAAAATTTACGGTTTAGTCGCATTCCAGATTTAAATTCATGTTTACATTGGTATATTTTTCTTAATATTTACTTCAAACCTTTCAAAACATATTTTATTTGCGGATATGCTCCTAAACTTATAATTTTCATACGTTGTATTTCCAGGGTGGTTTAGTTTTCGATGCCCTACAAAGAACATTTCAAAGAGGTATTGAAGAAGTATTTATAGTTTATTTGCACACTGTGGCGTTTTTTATTTGTACACTTTTCGTTTTCTAAGATTATCACCCTCAAGAACGCTGAAACTAAAAGAGGTATTTTTGTTCTGTGAACCATTAGTGAATTTTTAATACTCCCCTATAAAAAAAATCGAAAATTCTTTCGAGAAATTTTGAATTTAATTATGCTGTTGCAGTCACCCCAATCAATTATTTGTAGTAGTTATATTTTATTCAAGAAATTGATCAAATATCGACTATACCATTAATCGACAGTTATTGTCGAAATACGATATGCTTTAGCTGTTAAAATTCGACAATTAGGATGTTATATTTCAATATTTATATCATTTATCTATCATTTTCTATCATTTATAATCAGATTACGTTATTAAGCCGATATGAAACCCCGCAGAACGGAGCAAAACGATTTTCAAGATTATTTGAATTGAATTAATTCGTTGAAAGCTTATGCAGTCCATATTTTTTTATAACTAATAGTAATAGGCAGCTATGGTAAGAAATAAAAGAGTTGAACAATTTTGGGCTATTAACTCCTTTGGGCTATTCACCCTAATTAAGGTTTACTATGAATGCCTTAAAAATACTTCATGTTCTTTTTTATTACAAAATAATATTTCTTGTAGGTATAACCCTAGATAAGTTAGACATACAAGAAAATAATTAGTTTTGGTATTAATGTTTGGCCTGAGACACGAATTGTTAAATCTGAATTATGAAGGGTTAAGTCATACCACCATACCTATATGAAGATAATCTAAACCGGGAAAATTACCTATAGTTTTACAGTTGTTTTTAAGCAATAAACTTCGTGTGTTGCTAAGTGTCATAAAAGAGGCATTTCATGGGTAGTCAAAGCTGCCTGTTACCGATGCCTACTTGATAAAAGGGGTCCTGGTATTGACATACTTAAAATTAAAATATCTCGAACACCTTTTAATTTTCATATCGGCTTAATAACATCATCTGATGACAAATATTGAGAAATAGCGTCCTAATAGTGTATTCGATGCTTAATTTGATCAACTTTTTGAATAAAAAAGTAATTAACTCAAGCAGTCGGGAAATATACTCATAGTGCGTTACAAACACGAACCGTCATGAATAAACGATAGTTGGGTAATTAAAGCTACTTATTACCACCTTGTGAGACCGTAGCTGGGCAGTGGGAGAGAAAAAATATGTCCCAATTTTGTTTCCATTTCACTACTCTATGATAGCTAATGACCTAGTAGGTTCAGATATGGGTTTATGTGCCCCAAACTTTTTATAGTCTACTGTTAACTGTTAATACGGTAACATCAGCTGAATTTTGTGAGGCCCGTGTCTTGGAGCACTGCATACTGACTCTTGTTGTTTTCAGCGGTCACTATCTCCTGATTGGGCTCGTTCACTGCTACCTAATCAAGTTAAGTTGTGCCTACCTTTCTAACAACTTTTTAACTGGTAATCAGCTCCGTTTTTGATAATCGGAATTATTGCTTTAGAAGTTAATATTCATACATCACCCGAGCATCGATTTCGCTGTGAGCGGTTTATTTTATTTTAAAATATTTTAAGATACATACAATGGCTAGATGTCGTGTCAAGCTTATGTGGCAAACATATTATTGCAAGAAGACTTGGCGCGGTTACACACTTATTACATTGAAAACAAACTTTTTCTTAACTATGATTAATGTCAAAAAATTACATTCAATTGGAAACGTTATCCGCATAACTTTGATTATAGTTTTGATGGAAAAGATATTAAATGTGTAGGTTCGGTGCAATATTTAGGAGTTATATTTGATACGAAACTGAAATGCAATTTGCATATTGATTACATAGTTAAAAGAGCGATGCGCAATCTGGGATTCATTATTGGGATATCACGCCCTTACTCTAATGTTGATTGTATTAAAGCCCTTTATAGAGCATTCGTGAGTAGTGATTTAAACTTTGCGTCGGTAATCTGGAATCCTTTGTACGATGTTTATATGAATCGAATGGAGTGCGTCCAGCGTAAATTTATGAGCTATATTTCGCATATTCATTTGATTGTCGCATAGTCAATTGATTTCCTTTGTTTAGATATATTAATAATTCTATTATGATAATACTGTATTTTATTTGTATGGTTTACATATACATGCATACTTCATAATTAATACTGAAGGAGTATCGGGGAAACAGATAGCTCTCATTTGATAGTGTAGCACAGTTCGGATCAATTTGGCGTCGGAAAATGCTATCGTATGTAATACGTTAAGTTCTTGGGTACTTAACTCCACCCTTCAAATTTTGCGGAACGTTGCACTTTTGTATTTTTTACGGCACCTCCGGTCTATCGGGAAGCGACTCTAAATTTAGCATTTGAAACAGTAAGCCGCAAAGATAAGTAAACAACCAATCTCTGATGAAAAAATGTCCCAACAACAAGAAAAATCGCCTCTTCTGAAGATATCTGTGCGATAAGTGGGAAAAATGCAGGCGCAGATAAGAGCTGTGTATTTCAAAACATTCGAGGTTTTTAAATGAATCCACAAATTGAATGGATGCTACTGAAGAAACGACCCAACAAGAACCTTTAACATCAGCTAGGCGACCAGCATTGAAATCATTCTAAGAGATATGTAATCGATCCAATCGCCGAAGAGTGAAAAAGATTATAGATACATTCGAAGATCATGAACTTATGTACGCTGCTAAGAAAAATACTATCCTTCTTCGAAAAATTTTGCTACCGAACCTTCTGATGAAATTAGACTTCAGGGCTTGATGGGCCATACTATTTCACTAATTCTGGAGTCTCAATAAGATGTTATGTTGCACTTTGCAGATGACGAACTTGCTCTCTTAGTTCTGTTCTCAAAATGGGGGTTTGACGGGAGCACTGGTCAAGTACCTGGCGAATGCAATCAAACAAGGTAGGAAGCATTTGCTGATGAAGATTTATTTCTAACTTCTATATTACCTCTTCAACTCTGTGTGGATAAAAATAGTAACAACATAAAATCCTATGACAAAATCCTCGACTGTCATCAACTCGGCATTGCAGACTGATAAAATTTCAGTTTAAGACAGAGAATGTTTTTCTTCGTGGTCAAAGGAATATGTCTGCATAGCCATACTTGAGATGTAAATTTAGCAGCTAAAATTAGCCGTTCAAAAATTAAAACCAATCTTTCTCGCAAATCAAGCTTCACGAAGGTCACTCTTGACCAAGTACGCATAACCAAAATAATAGAATTTTACAAGTACTAGATACAACTCTAGAAACTAAACTCTGCAGGTTGTATACGATTATTTAAATAAGGGGTATAATATGTTAGATAAAACAATTATTAATGGTCTTCAAATTATTACAATATTACCTCACATGCAGTGCAGCATGGGTATGTGTATTGGCTGGTATCCCTTAGGATTCACTTCGAGTTTCCCCACGTTTGCAATACATGCAAATGGCCAGGTTAAGCTTGCGCTTTCCCTTGGCGATTTATATCAGTTCACATATTACGTCAGTTGATGTTAATATAATTCGATATTCGTTTCTTCAGATTTCAACTTTTCTCAAAGTTTTGAGAACTTTTGAAAAAAAAATCATTGACTTTATTATGGATCAAATTACCGATTATCTGCACATTTGATGATTTTACGATTTGCCTGCTTGTACGAACACAGGTTCAATTTGTATGTATTAAATTATTTATTTATAGCGGTTGTATGCCTCACTTTTAGGGATTCCTGAAGATGCTACTAAATTTGATAAAAGCTTCAACTATAAAAACAAGCTGTTCATTCCACTGTAACCTCCAATTAACTTGATTTAGTAGTAACCTAAATCTTGGATTTAGGTCTTAACAGGAAAAACTAAATAAGCATCCACCGGTTAAAATTTATTTAAAAAAAATGGCTTACGAAACACCGTCCAGGCGTTCAGGCAGGACGTACGGGCCTATCAGACCTATCGCCCTCTAGCGGGTTACACTCGCGTTTCCGACCCCCAGTTCCTATGTAATTCTTGCTCCTCATGACCTGACACACCCACGCGTGCCGTTTGGACATGACCTTTTGAACCACCCTGTATATATTAACTATCGTCTTCATGCAGACAACCTGCAAATTTATGTTTCTACCCATTGCTCTTAAAATACTTACCTGGTTGCAACAACTTTTCTAAACCACAACTTTTTAGTATCGCCACTCTTTTCGGTACTGCCACTCTTTTAGCTAAAATTACTTCGTTTGCAATTTCCAGCTTGTTCCTGGTCATACTGTAATTGAAATCAACAATATATTATTTTACAGCGTATAAAAAAACATCTGAACATTTAAAAATAAGGAGAGTGGTCTGGAGATCCTTTAGCAGACACTGAAATAATTATACATAGGAACAAATAAATCTGTTCTGTTATCGACGGATTTTCCATTTCCTTACTATACAAGCTGGGTTGTTTCAAGAATTCATTTCCTCCTTTTTTTTTTTTCGAAATCAACTGTTATTAAAGGTAATGAGGTATTTATAAATAAACGCAAATATTTTAGTAGGTTTAAAGTGATTGATGAATTCAGATTGATTATTCATTGGTACCTTATTACCTACCATATACGATTATCCAGAAACCCATTACATTTACTTTAATCACTGAAATTTTTTCTGGAATATCACTTTATAGCAATTTTTCTGAACGATTACTTAAACGCAAATGGATTGCACGCAGTGCAATACAGGATGTGCGCTACGTCATAGGGCAAGATGGTGCAAAGTTGATTTGAATTGTCTGTAAGCAAACGAGCACACCTTATCCAAAATAATCTTAGCAATGTATATTATATGAATATTTATGTTAACTTCGCAGTTTGATAATTGTGATAAAAGTCTAGTTTATGAATCACTTTAAACCTACTAAAATATTTGTGTTTATTTAATAAATGCATCGTTACTTTTGATGGCATCTGATTCTTCATTTTTAAATGTTCAGATGCAACTCCTTCAAATAGATAATAGATGACGAACAACTCTGAAAGGGTACAATTTTGATTATAACATGTTTAAAATTCAGCCATTTTCACCAAGAGCTGTTTTCCTACCTTAAGGTTTGTGTGCGGTCCTTTGTGTGGTCTTTGATTATATTTTAGAGATGTCAGCTATTGTTACCTTCATGTATTTACTTGTTACCGTTCGTATAATTGGGTCATTCCAGATTGAGGATTAAATATTAACGTTTGCAGTCAAATTTGTCGTAAATTTTATCGTGACGTTTACCCAGTAAATCTCAACTTGACTTTTGGTTAAAATTGTGAACACGCTCCATTAAGTCGCATATGGTGTTACATGATTAATTCTACTTACCTACAGCTACAAGAGAAGGTACCAACCAGCTCTATTTCGTTCACGGACAGTATGCCGATGAGGTTGTACCCACTTTCGTTCAGATTGACCAATTTTTGATTGACCATCCTAAAGAGGTAAGCTTTGATTTTGTTTGTTAGGAAAATGATGTTTATTATTAACAAATCAAAATAAATTGAATGAATAATTATAATTTAGAATTTACATCTATCTGCTTGCTTAATTTATAATATAGTACCTGGAAGGCCGAGCTCGCTCGGGGATAAAAACACAAAAAACATTGTTTACGAAAGCTGTTGAAAATTAAATGTAGATTAGCAGAAGGAACGCAGATAAATGAAATAAAACAAGAAGCAAATAACGTCCGTTCCGATTCTTGCAAATGCGTTTTTCTTGTAGTTTGTAATATTGGACTGCCAGCATTTTTATGAGTTTAATGCGGCAGACCACCAACGTTTGCAATTGTACACCGAGCACACTTTCGGAAGCAAACTGCTGCCCGCGTCGGCGACAATGACGCATCTGACGCTCGAATACCTAACGGAAAAGAATCATTACCAAGTGATCGTCGTGTATAGATCGCTGACAAGCAATACCCTGTTTTGGCCCGCCAAGAGCTTTCCCAGTCCGTGGCCAAACACCTTGGACAAAAACCTGTTGATCGACATGCTGAATCACAACTTGGTAGTCAGGAACATGGACATATGCCTGGTGACGCAATTTGTGCTGACGCCCACGGCGGTCTCTGTTTGCAAAGGATGCTGTAGTAAGTTGCGTAAAGTTAATACTACCGTACTATTTCATTTATATAGTACTTGGTGTAAGAAACAAAAGAGCTGACGTGTGAGCGTCCAACCATGAAATGAACCATCAATTAAATGGCAGTTGCCATTTAATTTTTGTGTTTGGTTACAAATATTAAAGTAAGTCTACAAAAATACGCTAAGGTGTAAAAGCTCAGTCAATGTCAGCTAAGCTGCGCCGTTACTACAGTGAAATTTATGTAATTTGAAATTCACAGCGTTTTGAAGCTTTGTGATTCTTTTTCACGTGGGCCTGCGATCGATAACTGAATTGATCGAATTTCACTTTAGGTAACCTGAGCCGGCAATGCGTCAAGCCAATTCAAAAAGTTAAATACGAATGGCTAGCTGCACAGTCACCGATGAGGGGATTGAATATAATCATCGCAGACTTCGTGGACTTGGACAGTGCGAAATTTCCGAAAATGGTGATTGCCCTAAACGAAGTTTACGTTCCGACGGATGCGAAAAAGTGATTTCACCAGCAGCAGGAGATCCTCACCGACATAAACATAACTTCAAATTCAGCATATGTACACTTTGTATGAGAATACCTATATATAGCACATCTTTTGTGGTGCTAAACTCTGTGGTGATAACATTATGACTATGGTTACCGAAATATTACTTTAATTGCCAATTATTTTTACGTGATTATTCCACATTATAGCTTATATTTATATACAGATACAATTTTACGATTTAAACAATGTGATATACTTATGTAAGCATATTTTTAGATAATAAGTAAAAGTATTTTGTTGTGGTTAAGAAGAAAGATTATTCCAATACTTCTTTTTATTATTGACATAATAACTTACTTTATTATTAACTTACTGCATTACCCTATCATCGAACAACTCAATTTATCCCACTCAAAGGAGGATAAATTGAGTTGAGGAGGATTTTTTTTTGATTTTACAATCCATTCCTTTATGTTCAAGAAAATATTGGCAACAAAAGATTCACTTCCGTGCATGTTTTCAAATTTATTATTAATCAAAAGTTAGAACTCAATTTTAGCATAAATAAAACATATAAAATGTCAAAAAGTCTGAAAGATTGTTTTGATTGATAATTAATTCGTTCTGGATGCTAGTTATTAAAATGCAATTGTGGTACTGCTGACAGTTTTGTAGCAGTATTTTTGATTTGACTGTATTCAATGGAATTCAAAATTTGATTTCCTACTTTGATCTTTTTGAATTGACTCATTAATGTAATTTTCGGCCACTGCTGCGGATTTCCATCCATCCTGCCTTTTTAGTGAGGTTAGGTCACTAAAATCACTAGTATCAATTAATATTGTGGCAGAGCTGCAGCGAAAGCGGTGTCCGGTGTATAAACTAGGATTTGGAAGATCTCTCAAATCTTCCAAATGTATGGGAGGCAAGAATTCAGGAAAGCAGAAGAAGAGGAGGACCGAAGGGGACTTGGAACTAGCACTTTTCCTAAGTCCCAACAAGCAACCAAGGCGGGCAGATCACATTCCTCAGAGCCAACACAAAGAAACGAAGAAAGAAACAAAGAGGCAACAAACCATGGTGAGCGGATCACATTTTCCAGAGCCGACGCGAAGAAACAAGAAGAAACCAAGAAACACAGCACAATCAACAACCACCAGTAGCAACCACTAACATTGTCTCAGGTGAAGAAGGAAGGAAGAAAAACCCAGTAACCACCCAATGAAAATAGCAACGATTCTTTTACTACTCTAACTGTAAGTCTTTAAAGTTCTTCTTTTTCTTGTTTTTGTGTAAACCATAATTATCAATCAAAATTGACGATTTACTAAATTCACTTCAAAATTTAAACATAATGCCGTACACACGAGCATAAATCACTCCAACTGAAGTTAACGCAATACGTTTCGACTGAAACACTGTAGTATTACCATTTGGCAAACCTTTATTGGAAAGTTTGTTGAATTCTTTTAAATATTTGACATGGTGTTTATTTAAATAGGACGTTAAAAAAATTAGCAACAATTTTTTTTTTAATGAAAACATTATTTCTATACATTTTTGAATTCTTCCAAACAAATGATATTAACTTTCCGTAGAATATCCTATACCTAAAATGCTTCGTTATTGGGATAAATCAGTTTAAATAAAATGTATCAAATTAAGCTATTTTAATTAATAACTCTACATTTAAAGCGACTTAAAAGAACACAAATAGAAATTTAACTTATCAAATCTTGTTACTTGTAGCGCTAAACTAAAAAAGAAAACTTATCAAAATACGACCAAATAAAGTGTATAATCGCTTTTTTTTTAATTAAAGTAAGTGTTCAAAGACGCTGCCGTTTTGCCCCAAACACAAAGTAATTCTTTTGAGAAGGCATCTGTTTGTTGACAAAGCGATGGAATTGCCACTAATACTATTAGAAGCAGCGCGGACTCTACACTGCATATCATTCTTGGTTGTAACAGGATCTGCATATACCTTATTTTTTAATGTATCCCCAGACATAGAAGTCCAAAGGTTAAATCAGGCGAACGAGGTGGGTACTTGTATGGACCATTATTAGCGATCCACCTATCTTCAAACATATCATTTAATACAGATGAAATCACCATTTCTACAAAATTTTGCCTCATCAGTCCATATCACATCCTTAGGCCCGGTTGCATAAAGTATAGTTAAGTTCATGATCAAAAATGGCGGAGTTAACAATGCGATTAGCCAATCAGGTTAGAGAATTTTGAATTTTCAAATTTGAGTTGTCCAATCAGATTGCTTAACAAAGTTGTTAACTTAACATGAAGTTAACAATGCTTTATACAACTGGGCCTAAGACAGTTGCTAATAACTTAATAAAATCTTTAACTGCTTGCATTAACCAAAATCACTTTACATTTAACAATAAATATTACAAAATGATTGAAGGTTTACCTGTGGCTCCCCACTTAGCGGACTTATGAGTGACATTTTTATGAACCATTTAGAAGAAATTGTACACAACAGCAATTTCGAATTCATTACCAAAATGCTATTATGTAACAGATATGTAGACGTTATTCATAGTCATAATTGACACTACAAATATAAATATTATAAATTAACTTCATAATTTTATAAACACATTACACCCTAAAATAAAATTCACCATAGAATTAGAAAATAATCACACCTTAAATTTTTTAGACATCACTTTAATAACATCCCCACGTACAGTTAATTACGACATTTATAGGAAACCTACACAAATCGACGCTATCATCCCTTTTAATTCTTTTCATGACCCAACAATTAAAAAATCAACTTTCATTTCTTATATATACAGACCAAAAAATACTCTTCTCAGTTTTAATAACATGAAAAAAGAGTTAAACAAATTGCTTCTAACAATGGTTACGATATCCACTATTTTAATAGTATGTTTCAAAAATACAATGTTAGGCATAATAACCATACAACACTACTACATATAGAAGATAAACCTAAACCAATCTATAGAGCCCTTGTAATGCAATCACTTACCCATGCAAAATCAGCAACGAAATTAAAAACATTGGTAATAAATTCAACATTTCACTTGCCCCTAAAACAAATCATAATCTAAAAAACATACTTAACAATAAACCGCCTACCAAATTACTAGAAAAAAATTTACATGTGAAACTTGCAATGTTACATACATAGGAAAGACCGGCAGAAAAATCGAAATTAGATTCATTCAAAGAACACCTCACAAGCAATAATTCAAACTTCGGTAGACACATAAATTTTAACAATCATAAATTCGATAATTTGATAACATTAAAATTATTCATCAACTAAATAAAGGCTACTTAATGGAATTATTCGAAAGCTATGAAATGGATTCATTTAGAAAAAAACACCTACAAACCTTACTACTTAATGCTTAATTGGAAAACAATATTTCACATATTTACTATTATATTTATTCTCTCAGACACCCTTTTAATAAGAAAACAAAGAAATATTTATAAAATTTTATTTTTCTACTTTAAATTTAATAGTATTTCATTTTATTTGCGTACTTATTATTAATTAATCAATTTCCCAATTATTCTAAACATATAGTTTTCATTATTTTTTACTCTATTCCGCTCTTTCCATTTTGTTTACATTCTTTTCATTTTCACTAATTAATGATTGAAGTTTCTCATTAACTCTATAATTTAATAATTTATAACTCGCTATTTTATTATATTACAAACATTAACTTCCTAAAGTTGCTTAATATAATTCAATAATTGAATTAATTCTTCAATTTAATAATTGATATAAGTTGTTATCTGTAAATATGCAAAATCGTATAACTGTTATAATCATAAGTCTTGCAATATAACAATGTAATTTATAAACTCTAATTTTAAATTCAGTACCCAAATTATTCGCGCGCATATTACTACGCACACAAACATGTTCGACCGGTTTTCCGTTTAATACTGCAAACCTAGCCGTCAGCAAGGCAAACATGTCTTTTAGAAACAATCTAATTTTTATTTTACGTTGCTTCAAATGTGTTGTCATCTAATTAAACTTCTTCGTTGATGCACAATACAACCAATCAGTATTAATATTCCAACGTTAGCATAGTTCGTAGATGTGTAGAACGTAAGTTACACTTAACCTAATGTTTACAATAATTTAACACCTGATTTTAATTATAGTTTATAATGGTACTTTTGTAATAACAAAGTCCATGTTTGTCCATGATGATGGTACTATGATACCGAAACCGGTCGACGAATAAAAATGTTAAAAATCTATTTAGTTTCTGATCATACTGATTAGTAAAAATCATTACTCTGCTTCCTTTCTTGAAAAAAACAAATAACAAAAAATAATTATGCGTATGGTTAACTATCATTAACACTTTAAAAGTGATAACTTATTTTACTAGTATTGATGCGTATTGATGGTCTCTGCGAACGTTGCGAAAAGAAGGGGACAACCCCACCTCAGGAGAGAACTTTCAGGAAATCTTCATAGCAGTCAAAGTATAACAGAAAAAACATATTAGTTTATTAAATTAATTGTTCAAAACATCTCATGTGATTAAGGTTTTCCTCAGACGAATTTTTTTTTTATTGTCGACGATAAGCTGAATCGGACGATGGACCGTTGGCTCGCCCACAGCCCTGAAGATGTCACCTGAGCCAACCCGAGACAACTCGGATGGGCTCGGGTAACATCTTCAGGGCTGTGGGCGAACCAACCATCGTTCTTCCGGTAATCGACAGTAAAATTCTTCTCGTCATACAAAAACCTGAGGCCACTCTTTTCACCTTGACAACCTCGGACAGCATCTGTCGTGCCTTAATCGTATAAGATGTGTACCACAGGTTATCTTCAGCGATCCGAAGCATGGTAGCTTCACTCACCTCCAAGATGATTTCTCTCTTGGGCTCTTTGGACAGCTTCCGAAGTCAGTATCGTCTTGTCCTTCGAATGGACTTTTCTCGCTGAAGAAAACATATCAAAACTTTTTAGTGCAGTACCAAACAACCACCAAACGATTGACCAAAACATTAGTCCAAAAAGAAGATGGAGGCCAGCTTAGACTTAGACCACGTTAGACTTAACGAGCTTCGTTTGAAATAAATAGCGCAAGATCAAATTCTAAACTCCGAACTCCACCGCCGCCCATAAAGTGACCTCTCCGTCATAACTTTGGATCCCGCCGCAATATTTTGGCCGGCAACTTGCGCCCGCACTTCTTGGGAACATGCCGTGAGGACGGCCGATAATATCTCTCTCTGTAAACGCCTCGGACGTGTATGCATATGGACGCGCCATCCGCCAAAGTAATTGCTTCCCAGATTAGCCCGGTTCTCAACTCGGACTGCAGGAACTGCAGGACTTTCCGCGTAGATAAGAAGGTTCTGGTCCCACTGGGAACGTTCATCTTCCTGTAGTCCATTCGCCCATTTTCCACGGGAGGCACTGAGAAAATGACAGTTTTCAATGAAGGGGTGTGGTTTGGACATTATAACACAGTCTATCAAGACAGAATATATATTTTCTATTAACATAAAGCTGATATAAAAATTTTCCTCTTGGATAAAACTTTGTGTGCTCTATAAACATTAGAGCACCTTTTACAGACAAATAATGAAAAATTTCTTGATATCAAACATAACTGTTGCCAAATATATAATAAAGTACTTGGAGTAATGACAGCACTTCTAAGAAATGCATTTAGAAAAAAGTAAAGTAAATAAAAGATCTATATTATCCTTTATGCATCTAGCATTGCGAATGCGACACGCGACAATAATGTCGGCATAGCACGTTTAATTAGGGTCGCTGCTTTACGGACAATATAGATCGGTGTGGTCCAGTTCCAAGAGCGATTGTTATCAAAAATAGCTCTCTAGAGTTTAGAGCCAAGACGACGTAGATGTTCCACTTGAAAAGTAGTTGGATGTATTTTCAATGACAAGAAAGACAATAAACCGTGCCATCTTGACTTTATGTTATTTTCAGTGGGACTAAATAACTTACGTAACTTTTCCTGACATAACAGTTTTTGATTTTTCTTCAACTACTCTCCAACTTTTCTGTATGCCTCCGACGTTCTCATAAATTACAATAAGCTCCGCATTTTCCGGCAAGCAGCGATTTCCAGTCGGGCTGCAGCTTTGCCAAGCCCACCGCCCATGCGAGAACAAGTTAATAACTAATCTAGACAATGATAAAACAAGATTCAAACTCCGAGGGACAAACAATGCGATTAACCGGGCTCCTCTGCTTATCCTCAAAAATGACTGCGAAAGTAGATTTAACTTCACGCCGAACTTGGCACCGGCAGCGTCTTTAGAACAATGCCATCGGAGCCGGGAATTTGTTTGGTTACTTAAAGTTTTACCGCCGTCTTGGTTCTCGGCGTCCTAGAAGAAGCATTCGCATCCATTTAACTCGAAAACGTATTATTCCAGGAGAGACTCCGGTAAAAGTAAACAAGATTCTCGATGTGAATGTGTAATTGTGGAATACTCAAGAGTATTTTAAGTTAGTTCTAACCACCAATGGAATATTTCATCTGCTCCCGACTTTACATAAGAAGCGAGTGTAAGTGTAGAAACCATTTTTAACTGTAAGAGAGAGTATAATTTAGTCACTAACCACATATATTATTGTACTCGAAAATAATCAGATCTAAACATACTTTACTTCGGATTTTACTTCTTTATAACAGAGCGTGATTTACAACCAGGTGACGTGGTGGCGACTAAAACAGTTGTAAACGGCTTCCCATTAAAATTTTATGTTTACTCTGAATTTTTCGTGTTGTTTCCACAATCCTTGCTAACCGTTGAATTGAGTACTGGAAGGCAAAATACATTACAGGAAAACTGTAATGTATTTTGACATACTTTGTATACTTTGTTTTGAATTAACAATACTGTAAATTTAGTTTCAATTTTGTTCGCTCCACATTCAAGCTTTAAATCAACCGCGTAAGTTCTAAAAAGCCTCCTTGTTATATTGCTTTGTTTAAATTTCGTTAAAAGGCCTCGTGGTCACCTCTATTAAGCTAGAAGGACCAGCAAACCCAATCCGGACCTATTCAGTTATTTAGTACCCATTTTGTACTAATTTGTACCACTAATAATAATTTTGTACCACGTGCCATTTCGAAAGAAACAGTGGCGCTGCCAAACCACCCCCGCC
>JAWQRJ010000849.1:0-18085 GCA_033557515.1 Diorygopyx duplodentatus | reverse complement strand
ACTATAGATAAGCACTGAAGACATCTGCTTATCCCGATCAATTTTTTTAGTACGATATCAGAATTGAATACGTTTAAAAATATATAATGGACTATAATGCATTTAATGCATAAATTGATCTAAAAGATTAAAGATATTATTATATTTAGATAAGCACATTAGTTAGGACATAATTTTTGAACACTGGGTTTTAGGGATTCCCGAAAGATACTGAATTTCCCTCATGGAGATTTTTGGGTAAGCACTTACTGCCGCCAACACATTTATTTCAGATTCTTCAGCGCTCCAGCCCCCGAAAATGGACGATTCCGCAGCTAAAAAGGTTACCGTTGTTCTTGCACCCCATCAGTCTATAAACCCACCAAGTTTCATTTAAATCAGTTAATTTAGTTAATTACTTGTTAACTGAATTATATTATTCAGTCTATCGTTTAAAAAATTAATGTATTTATTTGACTCCAAGATACATTTTTTTCATCTAAATGCCTCTAAGAAATAATCGAAAAAAAACTTTTTTATTTTAGCGAATTTATTTTAAACACGGTTCTTAAAAGTTTTTAGAGCATTCTACCAGAAATAAAAATAAAATCGGGGGCACTTATAAATACCACTGGTTCTATTTTTATTGCATTTTTATATCTTCCATAAAGATGCAACTTTTTGGCAACAGTGATGTACTTCTTTATCTCTCTATGCAGATCGCTTAGGGAGACTTATATTTTTGATAAAGCATTTATTTTTACATACAAAAACGAACGAGGTCAGATTATTTTTCTTTTTTGTTTTATAAATCGACTTTTTCTTACAACTCTTATTTATCAATTATTTTACTTCGTATCCGCCAAAAACCTATTTTTTATATGTCAGGGCTGTATGTAGAACAGCTTAACCTTTTTGAACTGAATTGTTTATGTTAATTAGTGGTTAAGAAATGAGGAAGTGTCGGTCAAAATGTAACTAGGTTGCAGTTTCTATGCCCTTACAGCGAGCTTACAGCGTCCGCGACTACTTTATTGCGTCGTATACATTAGCACATGATAGAAATATGTCGCCATTTGCCATAATAATCGAACTGTCTGCTAGAATTGAGATATTTGCTATTCAACTGCCTCAGGAGGTGTATGCACTTCTATATTACAACTGTCCTAGCGCTGTCGTAAGAAATCCTTTCTTGTTCAGTGCAAGAACAATTTGTTGGAAGGTAATAATTTTAAAATTGCTTAATTACCAAAAACTTAAACGTTGCGAAATACCTTCTCCGTATAATTACTGCCGAAATATTACGGTTATTAAACGGGTAATTATAAAGTTAATGGTCTGTGAGATGTCCAGTAAAGCATCATCAATTTGGTTACAAGGAAGTAAATTTTGTAAATTAATATAAGTGGGTTTATTAAAAATCTTGTTGATAGATAAATGATGTTGATTAAGTCCAGACTTTGCAAACATTGCATATTAAACGACTTAATAAATGGAATTACAAACACGCTTGTTGTTGATAATCAATTATTTTTTTCTCTATTCGTTACCTATTCATTATGTAAATAAAAAACAGTCATTACAGATAATCTTGGCGCCATGGAGTGCACGTTTTCTCTTTATGTTGGATATCGCCCATCCATTTATGATTCCAATAAACAAAACACGAAACTTTTTCATAACGCCCAGTTTTAATAAAAGTCAGATTCAAATTTGGTGTTGTACAAGACCAAAGACACCAACGCTCAGAGTTTAATTCACTGCCACATAATTTGATGTATCAAAGCTAATTGCAGGTGAACATATAAGGAGTTCTTTAATTGATGAAACAGTAATGCCTGTACACCTTCAAGACGTTGCGGCGTAACTTGCCCATCATTTTATAGCGACATTAGGAAATTACAAGCGTTTATCGCCTATGCAGTATTCAAATGGCAAAAGTCAGGTTACATAAAAAATACTTTAATGACTGTAAATGCTGTTTGCAAGATTCTGGATCGTCTTCACCAACTAATCCTGATGTAAGTGCGGTTCATTTTTCTTTCGAAGCTACACAATAAAGAGGACTCAGATGACAAATTACCCCAGAAGATCATCCCCATTAACATATTATTAAACGTCTTTCACACCCACGACAGATTTCTTAATGGCATAGGCTTAAACACGTGCGTATCTGTGTCAAATGCAACAGGTGTCGGCGTTGAAATTTCGAAGTCGGTGTCGGTATTTTTAGAAACGTTAATGTAATCCGCTAACCAATTAATTATGAGCTGGCATGTCTTAGCATTACACATATAAAGGCTGGTGTTGAACAAGCACACATACTATGTTGAAGATGGCGGTTTGTTCTGAAAAAAACTTGAAGAAGGAGGATTTGAAAGCAGTTATCCGAGCATTTAGACTCTAAGAATTAAAAAGCTAACCCAATAATAATAATATTAACACAGAAAATAGAAATACGTAGCAAAAATAACAACGAAGAAGTCAGAGGTCAGGAACACAGAGTGTCAGAATCGCAGTGTGTAATCGTGAAAAATTGAATGCAGAAGGGGGAAAGAAAAAGTTTGAAGAAGAAATAGCACAAGGGACGGTGAATATCAACTCGAATTAAACAAAGAGCAACAATGGGAACAGATAAAGAAAAGTATAGAGAGTGGTTAGACAGAAAAATGGGAGATTTCAACATTATACCAATTACGTCACATAGAAAATTATTAACTCTATCTAAATCTGTAACCATCACATAGCAATTAAGCTATTTATAACACCCTGCACGACATTTCTGTTTGAGAATTGATGTACAGAGAATATCTTTAAAAAATCGTGATATAGTTGCGGGATTCTTAGGGCAAAAAAACACAAGAGGAATGTAAAACTTAATTGTCGCGTTGAAGTGCAAATCAAGAGTGACCAGGAATTTGAATTTTACTCTCCAAGAAATGTCGTCGAGTACTTGAAACTCTAAAATTGAAAATAATATCGATTTCCACCGACTACGCCAACAGCGAAAGCCCTTCTGTCAAAACTAATTTATAGGTCAGGGGGAGGTACCTACCGCATCGTTCTCCCACAAACTGTACAAATTGCTGTAAGTTTTATAGCGACTTTCGAATTATTAAAATTGAGAATATAAGTGAGATTCTTGAATTTTTTTATTTACTTCAACACGCAATTTGATTATCGCAAATTTCGTTCAGTACCCCGTTTCATAATGTTCCAATCGCTAAGATTTTTTAACTAATGTTAGTAATTTTAATATATAAACTTTCCACTCAATTTGATCTCAATAATCTGAAATAATTTTTAAATAAATTATTTCAGGTTATTAGTTGTTAGTTATTAATTGCTACCTATTCCGTGAAAATTTGACTGACGAAAACACTAAAACGGTACCTGGAACTTAAATAACGTTGCTTGTTACTGATTTATAAAGAGTAGATAATTTACTGTGCGACGTAACTGTTAAAATGTTGAAATTGTCCTTTATAAGTCGTGCAGCGTGTTATAATTAGCTTAATTGCTGTGTGATGGCGTGAAAATTCGACGACGAAAACTCGGTTGTATATAGTACTAGCATTGGGCTTTCACGTAGTGGAAGCCGTTTCGAGATATCACATTTAGTTTTTGTTTTAATACAATCCAAATATGGTGAATTTCGAATAAATTCTGGTACACTTCTGGCTTATTGTACAATTCTGGCTTCGCAATTTTTTTCAGAAGTAATTACTGGGAAGTCGACCGACGAAAATTCACTTTTGGATGCCGAAAAGAACCTCTTTTGGGGAAACAATGTATTCATTTTATGGCTGGAAGGTTTATTGCTGAAAATAGACAGAGAGACGCGACACGTCGTCGATATTTTGCAAAAAAAAAACGTTACCTGGAACTTAAATATCATTGTTTGTTACAGATTTAGAAACAGTGAATAATTTTCTATGCGACGTAATTGTTAAAATGTTGAAATTGCTCTTTTCCTCTACACAATTTGTAGAATAAACTAGGAAAAGACAAGTCGTGCAGCGTGTTATAATTAGCTTAATTGCTATGTGATGGCGTGAAAATTTCACCGACGAAAACTCTGCTTTATATAGTACTAGTATTGGACTTTCACGCAGTGAAAGCCGTTTGAAAATATTGTACTTGATTTCGTTTTCGAAACCGAGTAAAATATAAACAATCGAAATATGGTCAATTTCGAAGAAACTCTGGTACACCGTTAACTTCGCATTATTAAATTATTTTTAAAATTATTATTTTTTTATGATAGCTCTAAATCTAGTTAGCGTATCTTAGTGAAGATTTGGGGTAATCTGTTCTCGAAGGAATCTAAATATCTATAGAAACTTTTGATTAGTTGTAGAGCTGTTTTGGTTAAGGATTATGATGGAGACGTAATTTTTTGGAGAGAAAAGGTAGCTTGTAATGTTTTTAATTTATCAATTCCCTATTTTAATACCACGTAACATTTTATTGATGCCGATTTGACATTAGAAGTTATGGTTAATTTATAGTAATGAAGAATCAAAGGGCCTACTAGATAACGAGTTGTAATAACGCATAACAATCGACAAAGGAGTATTTACTTCAACTACATTAATATTTATTTTTTAATCAAAACGACTGAATCTACACATCTGTTAAAAATTTGTTAAAAAGCGCAATTAATAAGTGGCGCCACTATTGCCCTCTATAAGTTATCAAAAATATAGGTAGATATTCAGATTCCCTACCCTTAAAAACCAATTATAAAATTAACTCTATTTAATTTTTTGCTGTTCTATCGGTTCCTGAAGTTTCTGTATTTAAAAGTTATTTAAAAAAGTTATTTATCATAGCAAACTCTGATTTGCTTTTAAAACACCACAACTTTATTTTGTAATCTGAAAAATATTGAAGATTAAAAAATCTTAATCTTTTAAAATCTTTCCAAATCATTTCATTCTGCTCAAAAAGTGTTTAAAAAACTTGAATATAATTTTTGTTTAATTTAATAAGTTACTAAAATATCAATAGGCATTAAAATATTGAAACATTGAATTGTTGTTTATTACTGGATAAGAAAAGAGTAGCAATTTAATAATTTTGGATCTCATTGTGGAGTTATTGTCAGAAGAGTCATCATGACTTATTTACACTGAAAGTTTGAGGTTGGCTATAGAAACACCAAACTTTTCTGATTCTAATCTTAATGAAATAGTGAAATAGTTCTATAAGTTTCAAAAATGTTGACCTGGGGAAACATTCTTTGTTACTAATTCTTTTACAAAAATGTTATCATATATAAGGTGTCTAAAAATATATACCACTGGGTGGGGTATTTAATACCCGCTGGGTAGGGTATTTAAAAATGGGAATTTATCCAGGTATTTACTCCTGTTTCGGGTAAATACCCAAAATGAGGGTATTTATAAAATGTATTAGTTTTTTAGACCTGGTACTTTTCTGGTGCTCCTTATTTATTATGAGGTTTATGGGCATCGTAACGCCGGTAAACTTTTGCTAAACTATGGAGCAACAAAGCTACACGAAGAAATCTGTTATATTGTAAGCAATAGTATATGGAAGAATTAAGTCATGTCAGGTGGATGGAAAACGATTGTAATAGCGCCAGTACACAAAAATGGAGACATATAGAGGTGTGAAAGTTATAGAGGAATAATGTTGCTAAACGCAGAAAAAAAATAGAGTGCAAGTTTACGTAGAGAACACGATAGGAGAATATCAACAAGGCTTTAGACCAGGAAGATCTACAACATATATACACAGTGAAGCAAACCCTTCGAAAAGCGTATGAATACAACATAGAACTGCACATTCTCTTTATAGATTACAAACAATCATTGGATAAAATAAAAAGAAAGGTTAATAAAAATTGATAGAAATGACAATGATGGAAACCAAAATATTGGTACAAATATTAGCTGGGCCAACAGAAATCAATTTTACTACATGTATACTATATTTTATACTTAACTCGAGAATATATATTAATACAATATGTTTAGCATATCACAATAAGAATCCTTTTTACAATACACGGTATAAAACTGGATGGCTACTTTAGGACCCTGCGGATTAAGGAAAATCTGAAAAGGGAAGAACTGGAAAGGAAGAATATGTTACGGTACAGAGTATGTACGATATAAGAATATGGTACGAGTTTCAGAAGAGGTAGAGGGGCTAAGGACAACATTTATATAATGAAACACTTAGCGGAGAAATAATTAAACAAGGAGAGAGGGTAACTCTACGCATTATTTATAGATTTGAGAACACCTCTTCATACATTCACCTCCATACAGTGAACAGGGAAAAATAATGGCATCACCTAAGGAAGAGAGAAATTGACAAGCAGTTGACAAAGAGACTGGAAGCAATACATGAGGAAACACTATGCAGGATCAGGGTGAGGAATAAGTGTACCGAGATGTTTTGGACCACAAAAAGCTTGATGTAGCGGTATCCACTGAGCCTCAGTTTGTTTGCAGCCCATACCTATAGGTGACCTGGAGAGAAGGCTAGAGGTGGAACAAGTGACAAGAGTAGGAAGGCAAGCAAGATAAGGGAGCAGATGTGAGGTTTGGGAGAGAGGTTGCCCAGCAAACGCATCAAGAAGGAAAATGAGGTTCGACAGCTTGATTAAATGGGTGACTGAGTTGTGGGGATGGAGAAAGTCTTCCAGTAGACACTGGAATCGGTACGTGTAAGTTATAAATATTGGAGATGGGTGATGAGTCTGAAAATGGAGACGCCGGGTTATATAGCAATGGAGGAGATGAAGATAGATAAAATAAGGATGTACGCAGGGAAGAGAGCTGTGAAGTTTGAGGAAGAGGGTAAATGTAGGGGTCAACATCAAGATTATTCAGGAATGCGGGAAGAAGATCAGAACGGAGAGGATGAAGTACGGACAGTTGGAAAGAAGAAAATATTATGAGTGATGTAGTTATGCAACAATGGAGATGCACCAATTCAGGATAGAGATATACAGAGACAGGAAAGAAGGACTCGAGTGATGGAGGTGAAATACAACCAAAGATACGGGGAATTGATGACGGAGAGATTACCGGGATACTTGGAGAAGACGTGGAGGGAAGGTTTAGATGAGGAAACGAGGAGAGGGAGAATAACAACATTCCTACCGTTGACTAAATAAACAAAAACAGTACATGCAATCCTGCTAATGAGCGTGGTTAAGCAATGAATGTAGAGGTGGAGGGAAGAGGAAATGTAAAAAGTCCAGACCAGGCCTCAATTTCAGAATAAACTGGAAAATTAGTCAATATATCATTTGTTCATGTTATGTAAAAATTAAAGTAAACAAACACATTTCTAAAATAAACTGTCGAACTTTAAGTGTATTAAAATTGGAGACTCAGTATGCGTTTTAATCTCCAATAAATCTGTCGCCTTGTTTATTACGTTCGAAATATTTAGGCTAATGCAATAATGATCATAAGCTGCAACACGCGGTCTCGAAGTTAGTATACGGACATATGGAGTAAAATGGTTTAGTGCATTAGCGTAGAGCACACGATATCAATTTCACATCAGGCTGGGATTGGAACCAAAAATTGACGATAAATTGACGGAACCACAGCGGATCTATATTTAGAATTACAACGGTCATTAGGCCATCTGGATCAGAACGCGCGTTCACTCCTTACCCAAAAAATATCAGTGAAATTGGAATGTTTGCTTTTTTGTATTTCTAATTAAGCGTCGATAGATTTAAAAATAATCCCTGATTATATCAAGAACATTGACCTCTCTGTCACATATAACATAATTGAGTAATTGATTACAGTTACAGTGCGCTATCATCAACTTTTCAGCTGTACGGTTACAGAGTTACAGTATTTGATCTAATTACACACTTTGTGAAGAATTGCCGACAATTACACGTCGTGTAAAATGGTCTAATAGCCCGATCGGATTTCTACCAGACAACACTATTACGTGTCCTCGAAGGAGCGGGACATACGACAGTGAACTGCACTCAAAAGGATACTTTATAGATCGCAAACTAGACAATCATACTGTAGTTCCTTTGAACCGTATCGAAAACGAACTGAAATAAAACGACTTAAACGTATGGAAAGCAATAACTAAAGTACGCATAAGTGTGGGTTTAAGAACGTCGTTTAGATTGCGCTGGATAGTATTTTACTGAAATTTATTGTTTAGCAACCCAAAGAAAGTGACTATGTTTAGTTGTTTATGGCGTGTAATACCACTGTTGGGAAGATTGGACGGGAAGTCCAATGTGTAATACCAATTGTTGGGAAGATTTAAATGGATGTGATGGTGCTAATTAAAATGTAAATTGTCAGATGACACATTATAAGGTCAAATAAATATTTAGTTTTCTTCCCTTTTGGTGTGTGCACACAATAAGTGCAATTAAACTCAGTTAAAGTGATATAAACCATCCTTCCAAACCAGAATAGCTGAATCATGAATGTAGAACAAAGTCTATCAGGAGTTAATCGTTGTCTTTATATTTAAAAATAAAATTAAAAAATGTTGATTGATTTAAGGAGGTTACATCAATATTCCTAACGCTTAACAACGAACGAAACATTGGATCTCCTCTGCAATTAGATCCCAAACAAACAACGTTTCGCAAGATCAACAAGGAAGTGCACATTGATTTTTTCTCCTCTGAAACTTGCCTCATTGCTATCGTAACCGCAAATAAAGCGAACCAACTTTGTATAACCAATTAAAAATTACCATATGATTTATTGTTACCCATATATATACATATGGCTAATTTAAGTACACACACTCTGAACACAATCGACTAATTAGATCTATGTGTAGAGATTTATTAAGAGTTGACGTACAAGACTGTGTCTAAATATAGGCGTGAGTGAACAATGGAGAAAAAGAGTTTTATAAAATTAAAATGCAAAAAAACAGATTTTAATATAATGGGTTATTATTATAATAGAAAATCACAGTAATTTTTGCTGATAGGATTACTTGAGAACTCCTAGCTTCGGGCTACGAGTTTCACGGTTCGTTAAACATTTCAATAACCGTCGATTTCATGGCTTAATCCGTGCCAAGATTGGCCGGCATGCCTCTTTGATTTCAGGTCTAGGCATTCGCGAAAAAAATGTAAACACAGAGCTGAGCTTGTGGGCGAAATTGTCAACCATTAAACTGCATTGTTTCAGAATTGCTTTCGCAGCATTGAACGTGACCTCGTTGCCGTAAGGGTCAAGGGCATTACTTCAACGCAATTTTCGATATTCAATAATTGCTCCATTCATTCATTACGATGAATAACGATATTCACTTAAGCGAAAGAGGAAAAAAGCAAATCTCTTGTTAACACAGTAACCTTTCAGATTAATTCCGAAAGGAATGCCACCAAGAAGGCGTAGGCGATAGGCAGTTGTTGTACCGACCGCACCATCACTTAAGTGTCATTAATCTGTACTAAAGTGCCCTTTTCTCACAGAGCTATCGGGTATTTATTATTTACGGCCGATTCTGCCAACTGGTGTTCGAGATCAAGTCAAAGTTCAGTCCAAACAAAGAAGTTCTTTTATTACGATAAAAAGTCCTGTTTATTAATTGAAACTGCATCGCATGGCTTTCAATTAAAATCGAATGTGAGTAATTTAATGTACACAAACGATTTTTTAATCGGTTGTAGTGAAAATTCTGCACTTCTGAGAATCTATCGCGTCTCTCTTGACCTCCCAGGTTTCTTTTCTAATTGTTCTTCCTATCGTTGTTTGCGTTGTCTACTTTGAAGATTTTCCCAACATCTCATTATCTATGTTGTGTTTTGTTTGTTCTTGTGCCTCTCCGTGATTCTGGTCCATATATCAATATGTACCTCTGATAAGCACTCTTGATTTCCTTATCCCATTCCTGGTTCAGTTGTCCTTTCAACTCTGTAAAACCTTCTGTTGTTAAATCTTTTACTTGCTCTTCAACTAATTCCTCCACATCTTCTTCATTTTTCTCTAAGTGTAATAGCCCAAGTCTTTGGTTTTTGCCCAAGGAGACCATCTTTTGGTACTTCAAACTGCCTCCGAATCTTCTTCCAAGTCCACTCTATGAATACGCTTCTTGTTACACATGCTTTGATGTTTGACTTTCAATAATCACGAAGCATGGCCTTGCAAGAATACTTCTTCTTGGAAATTCGTAAAACCTTCTGTTGTTAAATCTTTTACTTGCTCTTCAACTAATTCCTCCACATCTTCTTCATTTACCTCTAAGTGTAATAGCCCAAGTCTTTGGTTTTTGCCCAAGGAGACCATCTTTTGGTACTCCAAACTGCCTCCAAATCTTCTTCCAAGTCCACCCTATGAATACGCTTCTTGTTACACATGCTTTGATGTTTGACTTTCAATAAACACGAAGCATGGCCTTGCAAGCATAGTTCTTCTTGGAAATTCGTGGTGTCTTAAAATGGTAGACCAACATTTGTTTAATGTTGAGACCATCACTTGTATTAGCACAAAATAAGAGAGTTATTCTATCTTTCAGAAGTTTGTACCCTGGCACATACACTTCTCTTATTTCGTGAAGAAATGCCCAAAAGAAAAATTCTGTTGGGCATTTTCTTGCAGAACAACCTAGTTTCGTCAGAAACACTTCTGAAACTGACTTTTATCCATGAATGATGGTCTACACCTGAAATTCTCTAGCAAACTCCTCTATTTGCACTGGCTCCTTCTCCAAGCTTAATTACACTACGGATCCCTGACCTTCTCTTGAACTTCTCAAATCATCCTCTCCTTCCTTTGAATTCTTCCTCGGCGTCTGCTACACTACGTCCTGCCACCTTTTCGTCAAACCTTCATAAACCGTTGCCTTCATACATCATGCTTAGCTGGCGATGATCTCTTGAGTCGTAGTGTTGCCAACCATTTGACGTTCGTTTATCCAAATCAGAAACTTTTTCATTTCTGCATTCAAGATGCAAAATTAGCACATATCTTTTGAATTTATTAGTTGCTTTACATCACAAAATAAAATTGTTGTATTGTTAAACATGATAAATTACTACTACAAACTTTATACGACAACTGAGAGGTCCACAGTTTGCGAACAAAGAGAAGCATAACTTTAAAGATTCTTGTCTATCTAACGATGAAGAAAACAAACAAAACTACACCTAAAGGGTCTACAGCTGCAAAAGTATATACAGTAAATGAATTATTGTATTTATTCCTTGTGCAGCTGGGATGGCCGAGAGCGATGATATCATAAGATTTATGGGCACATGTAAATCGTTTCTTAAGTCATCGCTAGAAAATAAAGAAAACGGCAAGCTCGTCTCTCTCGTCTTTACTTTCCTTATCTGCTATTCTTTTGGGTTTGATCTTTCTGTCTTTGACGACATGCTCACGTCCACATGTATGCAAGAAATTGTGAATTCAGTCAGGTCATAATACGAATTTACAAGAGAAATTATACAGATAGCATGAATAGGTAAAGTTAATTGAAGATTTGTGTGGATGCTATAGGCATCTCCTAGCCTTGAAATTAGATTCAGAATATACTTTTTGGTGCCTCCTATCCACCGTCAGAAGTGGTTCTTTAAACTGAAGACGGAATTCAATTAGATTGCTAAACTGCAAATCATTCGACATCTATTTCTCTGATCGTCAAATCCTGACATCGCACAAAGGCAGTCAGTCAAAAATGTCAAGAAGCAGCATGAAGTACACAGATTACGGCCGTTGCTTTTAACCGGCCTAAGTTGCGCAAATGTTATGCAAGAACCGAACGAAAGACAAAAATATTTCACGCTGCAATGAGACAGCATCGTCAGGCATATATTCGTTACCTTGGCACAATCTTTTTCAGCGCTAGCGCTGGACTGCGCGCGAACCGAACACTATTGTTTTCAGGATGATCCATCAATGAACTGTCCTGCCGAAGCGTTGAGCTATTGCAGTCACTCTTGCAGTAAATAGCGGCTTGTGCATACCTCTGACTTGCTAATGCACATTGCTAGAACAGCGAGCTGCTGCATCATTGATATTAATAGAGAATGGTCTAGATACGATGGCATTTGCTTTCATTCCAGGTGGTATTAAGTTGAATCACAGGTGCGTGGGATACCGACAATTTATTGCTGTTGATGTTTATCAACAGCATCAAGTTGTAAACAATAAGCAATATATCTGATCTAATCCATTTACGTTATAAAATATTTTTTTAAATGAATTTTCTTGCTTGCCAAAAAGATTGTCGTTTGCCAGAACATGTTTGAGTTATCAATTTATCAAGTTTAACACAATAGTTTTTAATTTACTTGACCGTGGACCCAAAAAAAAACTAAGCGGCAAATCCAAGGAAAGCAGAAAGGTGCTCAAGAGAAAGAAATAATTTGAGCATATGAAAGAAGTGTCAGAATTGTGGATATAGCAGTCAAACGTAGCATAACATCATCGCCAGAAGTTACAATTTTAGAGACGAAGGAAGATATTAAGACAGCTTCAGTTGCAGCTGGTGTGAAGACCTCGGCCTCTCAATAACAGAAAGAAGAAAAAACAACAAGAAGAATCTTACTATTTCTTTCTCCAGTATCCTGAGATTTTGTTTAATGTAGCTTTGCAGATTTTAATTTTTGTTTTTCTTTGCTTAGGGTTTCTTGTTTTAATAGCCGCTATTGGTTCCAAGAAATCGTTTTGCCTACTTAAATATTTCCACGATTCTGTTGTTCATTCAATTTATGTATACACCCAAATATTTAAACTTTTTCTACTTTTTCGAAGCTGTACTCTCCTACTTTTTTTGTTGGGTTCTGCTGTTTGTTTCTTTTCTGGTGCATGTCATATATTTTGTTTTATCTTGGTTCTCCTGCAAACTTTTCTTCATACTTTCTTCATGTCATACAATTATCACCATTTCATCGGCGTATGCTGTTATTTGCTTTGAGCATTGTATTAAGGCTCCAGTGATCTTTATTGCTTTGATGATACCATCCAGTATTCTATTGAAGAGAACTGTTGATACTTAACTTAACTACGCCTTCTAAAAGAAGTGGTAAGATTGTAACAAGGTAAGAAGGTTACTGGTGCTTTCAGTAATATCTGAAGCTTGCCAGAATGCCTGGGGAGTAGACGCATTTGCATTGTTCTTGTTTTTTGACTGAAGAGTTCTCAACAATTAATGACATACATTTTTTTAATACATATTTGTAATAGTGAAAAGTGTGACTTGATCACTGTGCTGGTTGTGATCAGCATTTTTAGTTTCAAATGACAATTCCTATCACCTTTTGAAGGTATCACAACTTTTCAGCAGAATATTCACCCCAATTTCCAATTTTGGCCATTTTATTTTTTACCATTTAATTTCTTTGTGTCTTAATTGTTTTATTCCAAGAAAGGAAGGATAGTGTGATTTTTTACCAATCAATATGTTCTGAAACTAATTTAATTGGTTTTAAGTGATTTTTAACACTTTTATTCATAGTACTACCGAAAATATCATTATAAACTATAATTCAAATCACGTGTTAAATTATTGTAAACTTAAAATTAAGTGTATCTTACGTTCTACACCACTATGAACTATGTTAGCGTTGAAATCTTAATCTTGATTGGTTGTATTGTACATCGATGAAATTTAATTAGATGATAAACCATTTAAAGTCACTTAAAAATAAAATATTTCTAAAAGACATGGAAATGCAACGTAAATGCGGTCGAACAAGTTTTATATGAAATGTGTGCGAATAATCTGGATTTTGAATTTAAAATTATAATTTGAATTTAAAAAATTATATTGTTATGTTGTATAAGTTATGATCATATAACAACAGTTATATGATTTTTAATATTTATAGATAAAATCCTATATCAATTATTGAAGTAAAATTATATTAATAAAAATAATTAAGTAATTTTAGTAAGCTAAAATGTTTAATATAATAAAATAGCATATAATAAATTTTAAGTTATAAATTAAAATTATAGAGTCAAAGAGAAACTTCATTCATTAATTAATAATAAAACAAACATAATAAAATGTAAAAAAGCGGAAAATGGTAAGAATTTAAAAAGTATTTAAAAGTTTGGAAAAATTGGGAATTGATTGTTTAATAATAAGTATGGAAAAGAATTGAAATTGGTATTAAATTTAAAGTACTGTAGATAATTAAGAGTTTTATAATTATTTATTTATTTTATTATTAAACGGGTGTCTGAGGGAGTGGTAAATATGTGGAATATTGTTTTCTAGTTGATCGTTAAGTAAAACCACCCTTTGTGGGTGTTTTTTTTTGTAAATGACTCTATTTCATACCTTTCGAATAATTCCATTAAGCAGCTTTTATGAGGTTCATGAATTATTTTGATATTATCGAATGTGAAATTGTGATTGTTAAAATTTATGTGTCTGTCGAAGTTTGAATCATTGCTTGTGAGGTGTTCTTTGACTCCAATTTCGATTCTTCCGCCGGTCTCCCCTATGTATGTAGCATTGCAAGTTTCACATGCAAGGATGTATGCACCATTTTTATCTAGTAATTTGGTAGGAGGTTTACTATTGTTAAGTATGTTTTTTAGATTATGATTTGTTTTAAGGGAAAATGAGAAATTTTTTAGCAATGTTTTTAATTTTGTTACTGTTTTTGCCTTGGTATGTGATGGCTCTATACATATATTGATTTAGGTTTATCTTCTATATGTAATAGTGTTGTTTGGTTATTATGTCCAATATTGAATTTTTGAAATATATTATTAAAATAGTATATGTAACCATTGTTAGAAACAATTTGTTGTATAATGTCTAAGTCTTTGTTCATGTTATTAAAACTGAGAGGAGTATTTTTTAGTATGTATGTATAAGAAATGAAAGTTGTTTTTTTAATTGATGGATCATGAAAAGAATCAAATGGGATAATACCAGCGTTTTTATCATCTGCTGTAACTATGATGTTTTCTTCTTTTATCTTTTTTTGTAGATTCCGTAGTATGATGTTTTCTTGATCTTCATGTATTCTTGATTTTTTATTTCGATGATGTAGGTTTTCTTCTTTTCTAATGGTTGTCATAATTGGTTTCTTGATTTCTTCTTCTTCTGGATGATTTTTGATGGCTATTTCAATTTCTATTGTCAATTTTGGAAAGTTGATTTCCTTATATGGAGCATATTTTTGTCCTTTTTGAAGAAGTATTTCTTCTGTTTTAGTTAGTTGCAGAGATGAAAGATATATAAAACGGGCGTGAAATTTGTGTGATTTTTCGAATTGTAAACCTTCAATCATTTTGTAATATTTATTGTGAAAAGTGAAGTGATTTTGGTTAATGGAAGCAGTTAAAAGTTTTATTAAGTTATTAGCATCTGTGTTATTGATTAAGTGATTTTGGTTATGGAAATTGGTTCTTTAATAGGTATATTAGTGTATAAGCTAGTAATATCAAATGATAAAATTGTAAATTCAGAAGGTAGTATTAAATTGTGGATGTTATCAAATAAGTTGTAACGATTTTTTATAGTATATTTAGGTGTGAATTCAATTATGTTTTTGAAAAAATTGACTAAGAATTTAGATACAAAATATGAACTAAAATTAGTGGAGATTATAATAGGTCTGATTGGAATACCATTTTTATATATTTTGGGGAGTGAATGTAGTGTAGGGATTCGTAGGTAATGCTTTTTTAGTATTAAAATTATATTTGTTTAAAGTTTCTGAAGTATTTTTTATGATTTTTTTGAAATTATTGTGAAAAGTTAGATTAGGGTTTCTCTTTACATCCGTAAAGTTATTTACTTGTATGAATTGTTGTGTTTTTTGAATGTAATCTACGTTATTCATTAGGATTATACCATCGTTTTTATCACCTGTTGTTACTATGATGTTCTCTTCTTGTATCTTTTTTTGTAGGTTCCGTAGTGTGATGTTTTCTTGATCTATATGTATTCTTGATTTTTTGTTTCTGTGATGTAGGTTTTCTTCTTTTCTGATGGTTGTAATAATTTGTTTTTTGGCTCCTTCTTCTTCTGGATGGTTTTTGATAGCTACTTCAATTTCTATTGTCAATTTTGGAAAGTTGGTTTCCTATTTATATTCCTATATTGTATGGAGCATATTTATGTCATTTTTGAAGAAGTGTTTTAGTTAGTTTCAGAGATGAAATATTAGTAAAAGGGCGTGAAATTTGTGTGAATTTTCGAATTGTATATTTGGATTTGTTTTGATTTTAATATTTCTATTTTGTTTTTGTGTTTGTTAGTTATTTTATGAAGTGTGATTTTATTGAGGAATTTCGCTTTTGAAATGTATTCGTCCATTATCGTAAGTGGAATTTTATATTTAAATTTGAATAAAGGTTGTATAATGTTATGTTGTAATTGTTCACTTTTTTGTATTGTTTTCATAAATTGTTCTTTTAATTGGAATACTTTATTTCTATTGATTTTTTGTTTAGGAAATTTAAAATTAGCAAAAATAGGAATTAAATTGAAGTGTAGACATGTTTTGATAAAGTTTATGTTTAACAGTGATTTATGTAATTTAAGGTGTATAGTTTTCCATTTGTTTGAATTATTATTAATCATTTAAGCACACTCTGAGGAAGTATCTTTTGGATGAACAAAATGCGTAATCGCTCTATTGTCTACTTATTGATTTATGTTTGTTCCCTTTCTTCATTGTAATTGTTTTACCTCTTTTTCTCCTTCGATTTCCCACCAACTTTGACCAATTACATTTTAATTTGAATTATGTTTTTGTGTATTTAAGCCAAACGGAAGAACGAAACATTTGCTAATAAATTTGTAAAGAACACGTTTTTTTAGAGGCATCAAATGAAAACTAAAAATGATATGGTAAAACTCAAATGGTACTTAAAAGGGGAAATAACATAAATGTCTCTCCTTCCTCTAGCATAACTTGAAACCAATTAATTCTAAAGTAGGCTATGATCAAGCAAGGGATCAGCAAAGTGGGCTATGAAGAATTGACATTTGAAAATGTGAATTCTCTGATCCGCTGCAGTAAATTTTATAGAAACAAACTAATCTAAATAGTCTAAAATATTGTAAAATTGGATACCACAATGATTTAGGAAGATCATTCCACGATCTCTCTAGTCTGAACCCTGACGGTCTAATCTCGTTTCTGCGAATCATACATGTATAAGCGAATCTGGTCATGACTGATGAACTCAGATGTGTATTAATGGATGCACTCATGGAGATATAAACCTGATAACGCCATGATATTAAGATTTACAAAGCTTTGACGATAGTAATCATACTAAATGAGGCCAGCCAAGATGAATGGTCCCATCCAGATGGATGACTCCATGAAAATGGAGATTGATCTCCTCTGTCGGAGAGTATAAATGAAATGTACAGTTTCACCCTCATCAAGAAATAATCGATTACCGGACATCCATTCTCTTGTTTCTTCAAACGCTAAGTAGTCGTACCATCGACCAGAGTGTACGTACTATACCTTAAATTAGACTATTGTCATAAAGAACATTATCCATACTGGTCATACCATCTGGAAGGTGGAGTCGTGATATATACCTATATTAGCAATCTCAGTTTCTAAATATGGTAGCCAAATATCTTTCTTGGTAAAATGGCGCGAAATACGCAATGGAATGCTAATAGTCATTAACTATGCATAAGACGCATTTTAAGCCCCAATATTAACAGTTCTATGGAACAGGATTTGCAACGAATAAGCGCTATTAATATGTCTCTACAAAACCATGCAATGAATTTGCTAATTATCTGGTTATAAAAAGCAAAATAAAATGTTCATTTACTGTTCTTATACGTGTTATGGATATATTTCTTAAAATCAAAATCTGAAATTTTAACTTATTTAATAAAAAAAATTATTTATTTGTTTTGGTCCTGGTGAGACAATGTACAGGGTTAGCCTAAATGATTCATCGGGTTTCAAAGGGCCGCCTATTTAAAAGTATAGGATGTACAAAGACGGGTGATACATGAAAAGATACCTACACTCACCAAGTTTCTGGTACATGCTACAAATGTTCAATGTGTGCACCCTAAATTCGTATACCTCTCTGAATGATTCATCGGGTTTCAAAACACTGTGTATTGAGAGGTATACGACCTACGCTGTTATGTG
>JAWQRJ010000848.1:0-18097 GCA_033557515.1 Diorygopyx duplodentatus | reverse complement strand
AATGTACAGAGCAAGACAATTGTCATTGAAATTTCAAATTAAATTTTTACTGTTTAAGAAACATTGTCCATTTTTTTTCCTGAAGCGCGGGGCCCCTGAACGTGGCGGGGCCCCTAGGCAGATGCCTACAGTGCCTAATGGATAAAACGGCCCTGACCAGACATTCCATTTTCTTTCTTTGCATTACACTTTATTCTGTGTACGGTTCGTTGATTTATTTGAAAGGCGGCAGCAACCCGCTAGAACAAAACAATATTAATAGTAAATTATTTTTATTGAACGCTTCAGGTTGTGTCAAGATATATACTTATATCGAATCTAAAAGAAAGTCAAAATAATATTGTTAATGTTGTCTTGTTTTCTCTGACTCGTGTTTTCCACCCGATAACTTGAATTTAATAATACCTCGTTCACGGCGTTCAGTGGTAGAACAGGACCTTCATTATCTCTCTTTGCCTCAAAATAACTTATTAAAAACATAATTAACATTTTACTTTGCAGAGACAAAGGCTTTGACATTGTAGGTACATCGCTAAATTCAGTTAGCACAGTTTAATTTTTAGAGCAATGTGCGTATAATTACTTATTAGAATTAATTTTCAGAGTAAAAGAGTCGAATAGGTGACGGGGAGGTTATGTAGTTAGTTTACAGCGGTCATAATAGCGGACTTGAATAGCATTTGAAAATCGATTGTATTATTCTTTATAAAATAAAGGGCACCATTTGGAACATTTAATTATATGAAAATTATTATAAATGTTTTTTTACACGCAAGTTCAATTGACATCTGACTTGAAGCTATGTATTACTTACTCTATGAACAGTGATTGAATTGAATATTATCTACCTATTAACGTCATACATTCCTGCGTACTAAATACACATACAGCCCCAAATTGATTTGCGTCAACACCTCATCATCTCCTATTAATTCCATCAAGCAGTAGGTAATGACCTAAATTAACAGCGCCATACACTGTCTATTCTATTCTATTCCTCCCAGAACGCAAATGTAATCATAATCATTGATCAAACACCTCCCCTACACGCGTTCAGTGTAATCCCTAATGCCGCGCACCGCATAATGGATGTGCACGTCGCTAATAGCTGCATTGAGAGATCTGGTACCTCAATATTGCGTGCCTGCTTCTCTATGGAGGTCTAATTAACATGTAAAGCCTCACCGACTATAATTTTCTCACGTTCGCAAATTACATTTCATAACGTAGAGGCGTTGCTGTTGCGTTGTCGCCGTACTATTGTGGCAGCTTTACTGGAATAGAAAGAATATGTGGTAGGAGTACTCAGTCTACGCAAAGCTTTAAAGGGAGATAAGAACACATACGCCGTGCTTTACTTTGCATGTACCATAGTATGCTATGAATATGTAGTTGGAGGTATATTAGTTGGTATATTGTCACCTATACCGACTTTCTTGAATATTTGCATGTATCATTATTGATGACCAAAAACCTATAACCCATTCTGTGATAAATCGGTAAATTTGTTTTATTTCTCTTCGTAGATGGCTTCCCTAACAATTAAAAGTGCTTTTTAAATGTAAATAAATCAAAAGGTAAGCTTGCAAACGTTCTACAAGTTAAAACAGTAAAAGTAGAATTCTGTACTTTTTAATGAGATAGTAAAAATAATAAAACCAGATCGTCGAGCAGAATTATGCAACTCCAACACATTATTACTTGAGTTCCACGCCCCTACAATTGTTATATAAAAAATTTAAACAAATCACAATAAACCCAAAACGAAATAGGAAGTAGGCTACAAACACTTTTGTTTTGACTCAATGTCAAAACAAAAGAATTAGCCAAGGAGAATTAGCCAATTCAGTGGATGAAAAGTAGATTTTCTATACTTGAGAAAGACTTACTCGAGCTCGCCTTGAGGTTGAGTTTGATTTATGAATACGGGCCATAAAATCGTTGTATTTTCAGTAACTGGACTTATTGTTAGTTAAAATTAAGTAATTAGTTCAAATTAAATCATATTATTTAATCGGATACACATGTTAAAATATTTCTTCTTTTGCATCTTGATTGTATCAGAACTGAGCTCTGAAATCTAGAATAAGTTTACTTATTCTTCACAAGTTTCTTTTCTTTTCGTTGTCTGTTGGGTAAAATTAGACGTTTTATATAATTATTTTTCTACTTGCTGTGAAATCTTATATACATTGGACAATTACAATATTATATTGATGAGGAAACCAAATCAAATACCCTTTGTCTTTGGCTGAAAAGGTGTTTTACAGATTTCCAATCCTATCTACATTATTTTGATATTTATCTGCTTTTCTTAACCACTGATCATCTACAATCAATCGAATAATTTATAAGAGGTTTGACATGATATTCTTCTCTTCTCGTCAAGAATAAAACTATACATTTTCTCGTTATATTTCATATAAAACTGAAATAAACAGTTACTTAAGTGAAGAAATATAAGTGCTTAATTGAGTTTAGGAAATATGTAAATATTTTTATACGAAAATAAGATATATTTAAAAATTATTAAACAAAACTGGGTTAAAATTTATTAGGTTACTTTGGTTTAAATAATCTGTTTACCTTAAACATTATTATAATATCATTTTTGTATTTGAAATATTATTTATATGTTAGTTGCTGTTTGATGAATTTAATTCTAAAACGCATTGGTTAGAATGGTGTATTGTTATATTTTTACTCTCTTACCATCTCTTACCCTAAAGACATAAAGAGAAAGTAATGCATTCTGTCCAGAATTGATAAATCTTGACGAATTAGGCTATTCGAAGACTAATTGGTACCCCTTTTGCAGGTTGGTCTGTCCGTCTGTTTGTCTGTACCTCCATTGGTGGTCAATACTTCTCAAATTTCTAATAATTTTAGATAAAAAGTTTCAAATAAAAGTTGCATCTAATGCATTCTAATTTCTTCTAGAATTTTTACATTTCTTGTAGACACCTAGTTTTTTAGAGTTTTTAGTAGGTTTTTAAATGGAACACATGCATATTATCGCATTTTAGGAGTTATTGAATTTTTTTTTTACAAAAATTACATTTGTTTAACATAGCAGTTAATAGTGCAAGTTATAGCCTTCTTATTGTTAGAGCTAATTTCAGCAAAATATGTTTCAAATAAAACTTATAGTACTTAGTCTCTCTTATAACATAACATTATTTTCATATATACAGAATGCCCAATTTCTACTAGACGCTATGCAACTTCGGTTTTTTAAATGAAACACTATGTATATCATCGTATTTTTAATTTTTTTAGCGAAATTATGATCGATTTTATTGAACATAATTTAAATAATAATAATAATAAATTTGCCCAAAGTCGTATCGTTTAGGATAGATAATATATATTTATTAATAACAATGACAGATATTAATTATTAACTTTTTGTATTATTTTCTAATTTCTGTTTTCATAAATTGTTGGAATTGGAATACTTTATTTTTATTGATTTGTTTAGGAAATTTAAAATTCGCAATTTTAAAGCAACTAGAATTAAAATTAGCAATTTATTTGCATACTTATTTATAATTAATTAATCAGTTTCCCAATTTCTCTAAACATATAATTTATTTTTACTCTATTTCGCCCGTTTCTTTTTCTTTACTTTCTTTTCATTTTTACTAATTAATGATTGAAATTTCTCATTAACTCTATAATTTAATAATTTATAACTCGCTATTTTATTATATTACAAACATTAACTTTCTAAAATTACTTAATATAATTCTTCAATTTAATAATTGATGTAAGTTTTTATCTATAAATATGCAAAATCATATAACTGTTATAACTCTTCCTATGTTGTAAGAATTATGTACAACATAGGATTGTAATTTTTAAACTCTAATTTTAAATTCAAAATCCAAATTATTCGCGCGCATATTGCTACGCATAAAACATGTTCGACCAGTCAGCAAGGCATGTCTTTTAGAAATAATCTAATTTTTATTTTAAGTAACTTCAAATGTGTTATCATATAATTAACACGTTAACGCCGGTGTGTACCACCGGTGGTACACGCGACCGCTAGACTCAAACACAAAACCGAGCACCAGCGTCAACGTGTTAAACTTCTTCGATGTACAATACAACCAATCAGGATTAATATTACAACGTTAGCACAGTTCGTAGAGATGAAGAACGTAACTTACATTTAACGTAATGTTTACAATAATTTAACTTGCGATTTTAATTATAGTTTATAATGATACTTTTGTAATCAAAAAGTCCATGTTTGTCCATGATGATGGCGAAACCCGTCGACGAATAAAAGTATTAAAAATTTAGTTTCTAAACATACTGATTAGTAATAATCATTACAGTCCTTCCTCTCTTGGAATTCTTAATTTAAATGTAATGCGGAGATGCAACAGGATTCTTGTTGTAAAATATCTGGTGTAATCACCACACGACTTTCGATAATAGATATTTCCTATAATTAGCTCCTACAAGAGGTATAAAAATGATTGTTTCTTTGAAAGAAAACTGTTTAAATCGCTGTATGCGCAGTTCATTATGCCGAAAACGTGGAATAATTTCAAGTTTATCCCATATAGGATATTATATAAGATCGGTCGATGATGCCCTAAAGAAATGGAGCATAGAATTACTTTTGTATTCTACCTTTCGAATTACTTCGACTTACATAGATCTTTTAAAATGGCTCCTTCATCATTAAACGTCCTAAATGCCAATACTGGCTTTCGGAGCAATGCGTACTAGTTCAGCCGGCTCTATATCGCTTCTGCCTAGATATTTTATTCTTGTGCGGAGATATTTTATTCTTGTGCGGAGTAAACCTGTGCAGTTGCAGAGTATATGTTCCGCAGTCTCTGTGACAGACGGACAGACCAATCGTACCAAAATGGTACCATTAGTTTTAGAATAGAATAATCCGCCATGATATGTCAAAATCTCACCATCTAAATGTTGGACCGATTGCAATATTTTCTCTTTATACCTTTAATCCTGCGTGACTGCGCCCAGCCATTTCTTTCTGGTCGTTCCTTTCTTTTTTTTCGCTCTGTCTCTTGCACACCTAAAAGGTCTCCTTTTTAAGTCTCGTTTATATCTCAAAGGCCTGTTATACATTTTTGGATATAGATAAGTTGGGTTAATATTTTTTCCTAAATAGATATTAATTACGTATTATCTAGACTTTGAAATTTACCATCGCAGAAATAATTTGGGGCCATCTTAATCTTGGGGGCTCATCTTTGTCGGGAAGCAGAATAGGTATAAGAGATCTTTAATTGTTGTCTTTGTGCTCTCTGTTCTCTTAGGTAGATGTGGCTAATAGGTTCTAAGTCCAGGTGAACTGTGGCAATCAAAAGGGTATTTTTAATGTATCCATATCTAGAAGGAAAATGTGCAAAAAAATGCATTTTTTTTAAATTACTCATTTAAATGTTTAGTTTCCCTTAGGCATAGGTATAAAGGTATAAAGAGAATCAATATCGCAGGTCCCTTCCAGCGATCCAACGCATGGCAGCTTCACTCATCTCCAAGATGGTCGCCAATTTCCTTAACGACGTCGCTGGGTCCTCCGAAATGATCTCATGGCCTTTTTAGCCAGCTCCCAGAGTCCTTGTCGTGTTGTCCTTCTAATGAATTTTTCTCACGGGGTTAGCAAAACCCTCTTCTATGGGGCCACATACTTTTGTGCGATGTCACACACAGTTGATCTTGAGTACCTGAAGAAAGCCTTCAAAAATCGTTCCCTCAATTTGACTTCTCCGGTATTGTTAATTGAATGTTTTTGAAAGAAATTAATTACCAATTTGTAACAAACAGATTTATAAAAATTATCAGTTGTGAGCGGCTTTTTGGGATTTGCTTTACCTAACTAAATTCGCATATTCAAACGACTTACTTGTTCTCAGACTAATGCCAATTGCCGAATCTCATTGCGAGCGTGTCAACCATCCGCAGAATTCAGAATCTAACGATAAACAAATGTCAGTTAATTGATTCTGGAAAGTTTCCCCCAAGTTTCTCGCCAAGTTTCCCGAACTTGGTTTCACGTTTCGGTGACGAGGGCGGCGTGGCGGCCGCAGCGGTGGCGCTGGCTGTCTCGAGCAGCAATTTCGGAAGTAACAATTATACACCAATTCAAACCTCTTAATAAGCGGCGGTTTCCTGCGGGACCAGGTTCGCGCCCCCTTTAATTGTCCGTGGGTTTCTGGAACTTTCATCACAGACGCAATCACCAGCGCGAGGACGACGGGTCTCATTGTTGGCAATTTAGATGAAACGCTTAATTTGCAGACAACGGGCAGACGACGGCTAATTGATGAACAGAGAAAATTGAATTTTTGAATAATCCGAGCAATTTCTTATGGACTTAATAACTACCGCTGTGATAAATATTTCTTAAGTGGTAAATAGGTAGCATATTTTATCAAGCGTTCGAGTCAGAGAAATTGATGGACACGTAGTCAATTTAGATTTGCGTTATTGAATTTGTTTAATTTCTTGTACAGAGAAAAAGATCTCGTAGCTACACTTATCCAGGTGGTACAATTCGTATAAATCTGCACTTTTAATTAAACTGTTGTATCTCAAAACTCATCACGAAAATAGCAGCGCACACTTGATGTTCGGGAGTGTGAATTAGCATGAATAAAACTATGAATTCATAAAGTTTACCAATACGTTAAGGATGTAGTCTGTCGTTTATAAAACAGATTAAAAAAAACTCCGTTATGCTTACGATTTTGTGTTTTTTTAAATAAATACCCATCAAAAAAATAACCGCTTAAAAATGTAGAAATCTCAACAATAAAAAATTATATCTTGAAAATTTGCTATATTGAAAAATTAAACGCCCATCAAAGTGGAAAATGATAGCACAAGTATTTTTTCCTTGTCTCTCTTTTATTAATTTTTCTTCCTTAAATTCTAAACTTTAATTTATATAATAATATTTTTTTAATATTTATATTTTTTATTTTTCTTCCTCTACGCAAGATTTATTCTCCCTTACAATTTGCATAGTTTTTCTTTTTCGAATATTTCTTTTTAAATAATTTCTTTTTCGTTTTCTTTTTATAACTGTGCTCTCTAAGTTATTAATTGAATTATGTGAATCTGATGTCAAATCAATTAAATTAAAAATACAAGGCGTAATAGTAAACATATTACTAATATTACCAAAATTCTGATTTATCAAAGAGCATAAATCCATAATATTATTAAAAAAACATAACTACCGCTACTCCATTTGCACTATATAAACCATTTTCATCACAACTGCGGGGATCAAATGTACAATACTCATTAATGTTATATTTTATCAATGCAATAAATAGACTTAGAATGTGATGTAAAAATTACTCGGTCATGAGAATTAAAAATAAGACCATTATTTTCTCTAAATTAGACATAATATCTTGCAAATTAAAATCAGTTAACATAAATTCATAACTAATTTTATTGTCATCAGTTTCAATATTATTTTTATCAATTTCAATATTTTTAAATACAATCTCATCACATGTTAAGTATAGTGTATTTGGAGCATTTATATTAAATTCGAAATAATAAGTTTTAATAAGTTCAAAATGTAAGTTATTGCCCAAATTCTAGATCTTATCTATATCATTATAGCTCCATAATATTTTAAATTGTTAATGAAAGAATAAGCCAATGCTATAAATGAGACTGTAGTGCACTGAGCATTACCAAATTTTTTGTTATTTTGGCTGATTGTGACTTGTATTTTTTTTATCAATTTCTTGTAACACTTTTCGTTACCTTTAATTTTTTTAATTTGGCCATTATTAACCATATCTGGAAATGAAAAGGATACATTAAAAATCAATGTCTCTACTATCAATGTAACAGTGTGTTTAAATAGTCAAATAATGATGATAAAATCTAATAAATTAGTTAAGTGATATTAATAGTAAAAATACTTTGTAATATAGCCCTCCAAACAAACAAACTCTAATATTTAATTTTTGAAAATAACAAAATATACATTTTTATGTATTATTATTACTATTAGTAGTTCATACACACTTATCACTTTTTAAAATTCAATAAATCTACTTCTTCAAAACTCATTTTAACATTTATTGTAGTTGCCATAAACAAAAAATCGACAAATGCTATTAGCTGTAAAATTAATTATATAAATTTAAGACACTGTTATGTTTATAAAATGTGAAATTATTCATTTAATTATTTAATTAAAAAAATATTTAAAAAGAAAATTAAAACGTATCCCCAGATTTTTTTACTTAACAATCAAATCATAGCTGGAATAGAATAAGTGAAGTATTCCTTAGCTCCGTAACTCAGCACTTTGCTGTGATATAAATGTAATAGGAATTAAAAAGAAAAACGTAAAAAATGTTTTTTCCCCCATCAATTTCTTTTGTTTCCACAGCATTGTTTCCACCTGGGGTTAATCTCTAATACGAGGGATGATCAATAAATAAGGTTACAAAATCCCTATGTTTCACTGCAGATTTTGTAACCTTACTTTTTGATCGACCCTAGTACATTGTTTATTAATTGTCATTTGTTTTTATAAAAGTTACATGCTTTTACAATAATTTAAACTTTACCATTTATACAAGCATATATAATTGCTACGTTATGTTAATAATAAATATACAGGCATAGAAATAAATCATCTGATTTTATTTGTTCCATAAGTTTAGAACAGTGAGTTGTTAATTGAACAAACTTCTTAACTCAAAGAATATATATATATATATATATATATATATATATTTATACTCAAATAACTTATTTTAGTATTTTTTAAAGTCAAAACTTCGTTTTTAGAATGACACTCGTCTGTATTATATCGGAAATAAGATAGAAAATTAATAATACAATATTTTGATATTCCACTTTTTATAGTACGTAGAGATAAAACAAAATTTACCAAAGAATGGGTAAAGAAGGTGTATAATAAAGAAGTTTAATTGTTTTATTATTTTTTCACGAAAACAGTATAATTAAAAGTAAGTTTGAAAAGCAACAAAAAAAATTAATTACTGTATAAAATTAGAGTGTAGCTAGTGAATAATATTGAGGATGTAACAATTTTGTCCCTTAACATTACAATTCTACCCTGCATCTTCCCCTTGTTTAGGATATTTCCTTCCTAGAGGACAAATATCATTTTGAGGAGCTACAGTTATTATTAACCTATTATCAGCAATTCTATATATAGGAAATACAATCGTACAATGGTTATGAAGTGGAGTTGCTGTTGATAATGCAACTTTAACTCGATTCTTCACCTTAATAATCCATTTATTATTTCTTCATCAAACATGACCAAATAATTCTTTAGGGACAAATAGAAATATTGTTAAATCATCATTCCATCCTTATTTTCCCTTAAAAGATTCAATTGGATTTATTATTATAACTGTATTATAATTAATTTTAGTATTAACAAATCCTTGTACATTCGGAGATCCTGATAATTTTATTCCAGCAAATCCTTTAGTTACCTCAATTCATATTCAACTAGAATGATATTTTCTATTTGTTTATGCAATTTTACGATCTATTCTTAATAAATTAAGGGGAGTATTAGCACTTGTTATATCAAGTGCTTTCTTATTCCTTATACCGGTAATTTATAAATAATAAAATAATACAAAGAATACAATTTTATCCAATAAGTAAAATTCTATTTTGATTTTTTTAAATATCGTGTGGTGGGTATAAAATAAAGTCGTTATTATTATATTGCAAAAGTTAATACGTCTTGTTGAATTTCAAAAAGATCAAAGCCCCAGGAGCACGCATTAATATTCTTTCAAAAATCTGAGAAGAAAATGTAAGACGAAAAATGTAAGTGGTAGTTTCAGGTAATAAAGAAAGGACCTGAAGGCACTATTACACCGCTTACAATGCAAGTGAATACACGGAGGATTTCCGGTTTTTCTGCGTGAAGGCAGCGAAAATCACTATTGCGCACAAGCTCTAACCGTCAATCCGCATCAATCACGTTGCTAAATTAAGGACCTGAGTCGGTGACCGTTGACCCTGCTCGTCCACTAAAAGAACCCTCTTCGTCCCAGTGGCAATACGTCATGGTGGCGGTGTCAGCACGAAGTCCCCTGGGTCCTCTCCACTGTAATTTGTTTCGCCCGCCGCCAATCGCTCCTCTCAGACCATAACCGACCTTGTATTTTACAAAACAGAACCGGTCAACTGGCACGATCTCTATCGGTAACTAAAGGGAATCCCGCAAAGCTCTGATTCCATTTAGGCTTCAATTTGGGGGTCCACTTCTAGGTTAAACGAAGTATTTCATATCACATCCAGCTTGTATCTTCATAGGTATGCATGTCTTCAATTCTCAGTAGAACATCGGAGCTATTATAATCGAATTTACGCTGATGGCCAGTACACACCCACCGCGGGCTGGTGTTAAAATTGAGGTTGCCTCACGTGGGAAGCAAGAATCTGGAAGTATAATGGGTCGATTCGCCTCAGATCGCAATGTCATGAGAAATTAGCGGTAAACAAGATCCAAGATTACTGTACGAAGACAGATTGGGGGCAATGTCTTCATGAATGCCGGTGGCTATTTGTCTTTGTATCGTTTCGAAATCCTGAAATTACATCAGATACACATTAGAAACTGCGCCATCCGGTTTTTGGGAGCGGCAAATGGGAGTCAACCGTATTTTCAAGTACAATTGATACATTTTAAAGTAGTCACTATTTTCTTGCCGAAGGAATAACGATTGAAATTTTTAATTTTAACAAATTTGGAATTATTTAATAAAAGGGCATAACGATTGGGATTGCGGAAATCCACATATGGACATCCAACAGCAATTTAAAATCCGTCAAAATATTTGATAAATATACATTTCGGTAGTGCTTCTTATAGATTATGTTTTTAATGTACCCCACAGAAAAAAATCGAGGGGGCCAATGTCCAGGAATCTAGCCGGCCAATGAATTCGTCCAAATGTGCCCATCCAATTTTCCTCAAGTAAAGAATTTAAATAGTCATACCACCACTCGTGGCTGAAACATTCTAAAGAAGAAAGGAACATTAATCTTTTCCAATTTATTGTAAATTTCATGTTAGTGATATTATTAATGATTCGCTCAGAGAAATTAAGCTGAAAATAGCACTGTTCGAAAGTCAGAGGAGCACTTCTTGACTAAGAATAGAAGCTGGGTAGATGATGAGGACATACAGTTATGCGTATGTACTATCAAACCACGACCTTCTACATCATCAAAAGATACTACTTCAGCAGGAATACCTCGAAAAGATTGAGGTGTCATCTTTCAAAATGAAGATATCGTTCAATCGCGTGGTGTTGGGGAGTTGATGACTGCTGCAGAAGTAGCTGTGCGTTCGATAGGAAATAGGAATATTCCCAAACTGATTAGAGACATTAGCAAAAGTCCAGAATCAGCTAACCTGTTTCCATCATACCACTGTTTGGATAAATAAAAAAAGGCCTGCTATCCACCTAAGGAGCACATTGAGCTCCCAGAGAAGCTCAGAGCGAACTCGTTAACAGTGTGATCTCTTATTCATCGTTTACTCTGATCAGTAAATGGGGTTGTGACGGCAGTTCTGGTCATAGTGTCCATAAACAGAAATTGATTCTATTCGTATTTTCATATCTTCCCCTAAGATTACTTGCTGACAACAAAATCATTTAGTAAAATTCTCGCTCATCATCCACAATGCTTTGTCGTCCGATTAAATCCAGCTTTGCTAAGGAAACTACTAAATTTACGAAAACAGAGACTAAGAAATAAACAATTTACTTCCAATAGTTTGTAACTTTGGCAATTCTCAAATTTCCGTCGAGCATGAATTTCTGCTGACAATGATTGGCGGAAAAGTGTGCAACGCCTTGACTGAAACTCTTTCGTCACAGAAGTATTTCATTTGTGGTGCTACCCCCAAATGATGAGCGAGGAATCAAGGCAATTTGGCAACAACCAAGATCATTTAAACTTCGGTTGGTCAACAGTTCATGCATGGATTCGTTGTTTCGAATGTTTTTTACACATTAGCTATAGGCTGGTTATAAAAAATTACAAGCTAGAAGCGTTGACGGATAAAGATAAAATGGGTCTCATTGTGGACAAACCAAAGCAAAGATTTGGTTCAACGGACCGCGAAAACACTGCTCGTCATTTTTAAGGAACCCTGAATTGAGTGCTCAGATCACACAAATTGGATGTTACGCTCATCAAGCAGTTTGATGTATTATTGAGAACATTGTCTTCTGGTTTCGAGATAAATTTAGTTGAATTCAACAAGTTTTGTCTTGACAATAGAAGAGTCTCGAATAGCGACCTCAGTCTCTATTCGTGGTACTAAAGGTGTCTCAAAATTGACGCAAGATTTGAATTTCGCGCCATTTGTGCGGTAAAGTGTTGCAAACAGTTCGCAATTTTCGTACAAAATATGGTCGGAATAGTGATTTAAATTCATCAACTGTGAAGAGATTAATTTAAAAAATCAGGGAGACTTGATCGATTAGTGATCTTAGATACTCTAGCTGTTCTTCAACAAGCAGTTCAACACAAAATATCGAAGCAGATCGTGAGAGTGTTGCTGAGAGTCCAGGGCCATCAATTCGGCACCGTGGTCAAGAATTGGAGATTTCGAGAAGCTCTCTACAGCGTATTCTCAAGAAAGATTTGCATCTTCATGCTTACAAAGTTCAATTGACGCAAGAGCTGAAGCCTACTGACCACGCGCAGCGAAGAGAGTTCGTTGAATGGATTATAGAACAAGTGGATGCTGAGTTTTCGAACACAATCATTTTCAACGAAGAGGCTCATTTTCATCTTGTTGGCTTCGTTAATCGTCAAAATTGTCGCATTTGGGGTTTAGAAAATCCACGGGTGATTGTTGAGAAACAAATGCATCCACAACGTGTCACTGTTTGGTGCAGATTTTGAACAGGAGGCATCATCGGATCATTCTTCTTCGAAAATATCAATCTGTCTGTGGTTGTATCAACGAAATTCAGCCACATTTATGCAACACGGTGATGGAAAATTTCAAGAAATGGGTGAAACACACTCTTTTTTCTGTTTGGTGCGGATTATGGAATGGAGACATCATGGGACCATTCTTCTTCGAAAATATCAATCTGTGGCTGTATCAAAGGAATTCAGCCACATTTATGCAACACGGTCATGGAAAATTTCAACAAAAGAGTGCGATCAAACCAATAAAGCCGTGGAGGCCACTTACATGATATGCTATTCCATACATAACCCAATCAATTAAACACAAAATGAATCAATTAAAAATTTACAATTTTTAATTGATTCATAAAATTACTTCTTGCATGAATTTTGGGACACTCTTTATATGTGTGCTACTCTGCATAAAATGCTGGTCCATAGTACAGAGATTATCAAAACTGCAATTGTTCCAATTGGGCAACTCTCGGAAGAAGTACAGGAAGTTAGGAACAAAGATTTTCGCAGGTTCAGAGAACATAACACCAGAAAGTGCTAACGTATTTCCACAAATATAGACTTCCTGTCCATGTTGATTGTAACATCTGATCCTCTGATCAACAGCTTCCGAGAAGTCCCTAAAAAGAAGGTTGGTAAATTGTGTGCAGAGGTCTTCTTTTAGTGATAAGTTGTTAGGACTATTTTTTTTTAATGTGTGCCTTCTGTGTACTACTACGTTTTAGATCAGTGTGGTCCAACCCGGTCATTCTTGTTGGCCATTCCTACTGGAAAAAAATATTTTAATTTAACATTTGGAAAGAAATCGTTTTTACCCTTCTTACTGCTTTAGGTTTTTAAGTTTTTAAGTAATACTACTTTAGGTTATAACGGCCATATTGAAGCTTCACTCTTCGACCGTTATAATCCGTGGCGTGCCCACTTCGATTTTCACTTTCATTCAGTACTGTTACGAAGGAGGCAGGTGGGGAAGGCGAGAAGCGGCTCCGCCTCCAGGGGACGGGTGGTCGCCAGTGATTGGCTGCCGATAGGTTCGCGATCGTGCGTGTGCTGCAGAGGATTTTCTTGAAGGTTTCGGTCTCCTTATAAAATGGAGCGCAGGGCAGTTCGAAGTGATTGTTTTTGACGAGAGAGGTTGTTCGAGAGATAGTACGACGAGAGATAGTACGGCGAGAGATTGTTATCGCCGTTGACGCGAGAGCGATAGCTAAAATGGCGGAACTTAAGAAACGGCGTGTTGAAGATGAGGAACGACAATTTCAGTCAAAGTGGCAGGAAAGTTACTTTTTTGTTGAACATAATTGAAAACCACAGTGTGTTATCTGTTCTCAAGTCTTAGGTGTTTCAAAGGAGTATAACGTGAGTAGACATACTATACCAGCTTGCATAAATCAAAATACGATTAATACCAGGGAAGTGCCCGAAGTTATGTGTTTAATGATTTGAAGTTGAAACTAACTAGACAGAAGAATATCTTGCAACCATCAGACAGACACTGCTGGTTTAAAGGCATCTTATGCGGTATGTTTAGAGGTAGCTAGAAGTAAAAAGTTTTTTAGGGATGGTGAGCTCATTAAGAGATGCGCTGTAAAAACGGCATCTTCATTTGGAGATAATACGATGGCTAAACATTTTGAAACAGTTTCCTTGTCTCATCAGACAGTAAGTAGAAGAATTAATCATATGGGTGCTCAAGTTTCAGGTTCTCTCAAGGGCATTTTGACAAATTTGAATTTTACTCTGTAGCTCTAGATGAGAGCACAGATATAGCTGACATCAGCCAGCTCCTTATCTTTGTCAGAACAATAACCGAAGAATTTGAAATTAATGAAGAACTGTTGGAATTGAAATCATTAGAATCCAGCAAAAAAGGTATTGGCATATTCAACGCACTGGATGGTTTTCTAAATATGGAGGTTTTGTGAAGTGCTCTGGGATTACAACAGATTGAGCTAAAGCAATGGTTTGGGCATAAAACTGGGTTAGTAGGACTGTGTAAAGAAAAAGGCATGAATTGTTTGTTTTTGCACTGCATTATCCAGCAGGAGGCCCTCCGTGGAAAAAACATAAGGCTCAATGAGACAATTAAAACTGTTGTAAATACTGTAAATTTAATAAGGGGAGGAAATAAACCCCATAGACACAGAGCATTTATTGGATTCCTGGGCAATTTGGCTGAGTATGGTGACATTTCATTGTGCTGTGAAGTGCGCTGACTGAGTGCTGGAAAATGCCTGCAACAGTTTTTTGGGTTGAGGAATGAAATTCCTGCTTTCCTCAGAAATGTGAACATTGGGCATGAAGACATCCAGTTTTTAAATAATCTTCCATTTCTGACAGATTTAACATCCCATCTAAATGCTCTAAACCTGAAGCTACGAGGCAGAAAACAAAACATCTCCCAGCTTTATGGACATATTGAGGGCTTCCGCAAAAAACTTGATGTAATGCAAGAAGAAAGAAGAAAAAAGTGATACAAATTTTAGTATGTTTCATGAAATAATAATAGATGTCAAGAAAGAGTTCCTGAACAGATTCCAGAATTTTGACTCCCTAAAACAAAAACTTGCACTGTTCAACAACCCCATGGGTATTGAAGTGAGTGACGTGCCCTGCGACCCTCAAATGGAAATTTGTGATCTTCGGGCAAACCCAATCTACCAGACTAAAAAGTGTGATGTCTAGGAATTCAGTGTTTTGCATCGTCTGTTTTGCATCCTCGATGTTTTGAGGGTTTACAACTTGTTTTCCACACTTTTTGTTGTAATTATTTTTAGATTAGCCGCCTTTCATCGTTTCCTGTACTGTTTTGCTGGTTACCTATATAATATCATCCATCACTAATAAAATAGGCATCTCCAAAGTCTCTCATTTCTGATGCCCGCAAGCCGAAGCAAATCTACCCATTACGCGTCCATAATCTCGCTTCCCACGTGAGATGACCTCCATGTTTAACAGTACCCTGCGGTGGGTGTGCTCCAGCCATAAGCGTAAATTCGATTATAATAGCTGATGTGTAGCCCACGGAGTATCGAAGCCGAGATGAATGCCCGGATACGAGTTTTATGCGACGGCAACATTCTGTTTTGCCGGGAGGTCGAACCGGGAAGGGAAGCCCTGCGGAGCATCCGAGGATTTTGCGGAGTGCCTCGCTCGTTTAGCGGTAGGGAACTGTAGCTGACCGACTGTTCTGTGATCATTGTAGAACGGTCGGTTGGTCGGTCACGGTGCGAGCGGAGGAGGTTCGACGGCGGACAAAACAAATTACAGTGGAGAGAACCCCGGGGACTTCGTGCGGACATCGGCACCGTGACGTATTGCCACTGCACCGGGGAGGACGGGGTTTTCTTTCGGTGGAAGAGTGGGAGCCAAGGGTCGCGGACGCGGACCCTCAATTTAGCGACGAGCGTGACGGATACGGTTTGATGGACGTTCGCGAGCGTAAAGCCGACGGTCGGGCAGAGATTGCTTTTGATCCCGCACTGTGGTTATGACGTTTATGAAAATTCGGTTTACAGTGACATGGAATAGAAATGTTCAGTGAGTCTTTGCTGGTTGAGTGGATTGAGTGGACTGGGCTGCAATAACTGCAAATACTTCAAACCTACACTGAGAAAGCACTTAAAAGATTATTCTAATCATATAATCTGTTTTCTTGGGAAAACATTACCTACTGAAGATTCAGAAAAGCTTTTCTAAGAAAGTTGTTTCCAACGTGCAAAGGAAAAAACTTCTGGAAGAAGACTACTCGATGGAACACCTCCAGGCACCATTGGTGGATGCCACCCATTTGGTTGGATCCAGCATGAGCTGCTCACAAAATGGCTGAGACATTTCGTGTCCATAGTAAAACCATCTAAAGAAGACCCTGAATTACTGGTATTAGATAGTCAGTACAGCCTAGTTGAACGTGACTATGGTGTATCTGTAATCTGCCTCCCCTCATTCAACTGATCATATGCATCCTTTGGATGTCTCATTTATGTTGCCTTTAAAAACATACTCTGCCCAAGAAATAGAGAGTTGGTTGACAAATCATCCAGGGCGGGTTGTTACTTACTACCAAGTTGGAGAAATATTTGGAAAAGCTTATGCAAAAGCTTTTAAAATAGATTCAGCAGTAAGTGGATTTCGGAAAACGAGAATATTTCCACTTAACGAAAACATTTTCGTCGACCCACCAAATGCTCCTTCTTCAACCGATGCAAACAACACAATATCTTTGGTAAATGACGTCTGATCACCTTCGGATTCCACAAGGGCAAGACCAACAACATCAACTTCATTATCACGATCAGGAAACTCTTCATCCTCATTGATAGTTCCAGCAGATGTGCAGCCTGTTCTAATCATTGAACTATCCTCAACCTCAACTAAACGGGGCAAAGCCATGATAGTCACGGCCTCACCGCATAAATAAGAAATGATGGATGCAGAAAAGAAGCAGAAGGAGAAGGATGAAAGAGTATCGGAAAAAAGGGACAGAAGTGTAAAAAAAACTAAAACAACAGGAAACAACAAAAATAAAACCAACAAGCAACAAAAGAAACTGCTGACGAGGAAATATCTGATGATGACCCAATTTTGGTCTCTACTGTCGAAGAAGATAGCGACAATGATGACGCTGAATGCCCATTTTGTCATAAAAGCTTTTCCCAAGACAAAAAGGGAGAAAAATGGATAAGATGCATCAAATGTTTCCAATCGATACATGAGGATTGCGTTGAAAACCCAGGAGCTAAATTTATCTGTCCAACTTGTCTGGAAAATCAGAACTACTTAAACCATACCAATGATTGACAAAGGACTTATAAGATATTATAATATGTTTACTAAGTACTAATTTTATAATTTAATACTTCCTCTGTCCGAAAATAGTTGCTACATTTCACTTCGATTTTTGTCCGGAAATAGTTGCTACATTTCGTAAAAAGTAAGAAAACGAGGTTTAACACATTTTAAACACATTTAGGTTTAACACATTTTAAACATTATTCTGCACAAATTTCTGCGCTGTTTTAACGGCGTATTCGTCACATTTTATACAAGTTATTAAAGACGAAATTCGAGTATTAACTCCATTTTACTTATGTGTTGCAGTTGTACATCCTTTATGTAATAA
>JAWQRJ010000847.1:0-18107 GCA_033557515.1 Diorygopyx duplodentatus | reverse complement strand
TTTGTATTTGAAAAATTTAATTGCCAACACCATTGGCAACTAGCCATACTTGTACTATTAATAAAATTAGTCAATAAAAGTATTATAAAAATGTAGTGATTATTTATTAGTCTTATCCATTGTGATATACAATGTGAGAACTTAACGAAGTCGACCCAAATCGCAGATTACAATTTTATGAACAAATCATGAATTTAATTACTACACAGCCAAATTATGTGGAACGGATATGTTTTAGTGGTGAAGTACACCCGTATAAAAATTTTTTTAAGCATTTAAGTAGTATGGTTTACTTATTAACAAATTGATGTCGAAACGATGACAAGAAAACAACAATTTTCAGCTTAATTTGTGTTAAGCTACAACTTCAATCGTTAAATCATGAAATCACGTGAGATTCCCAAAGGTTGGGATTCTTATCTCCACTAACTCCTGAGATATTACTAAGACTTTTCTGACATGGTGTATATGGCTTATTCAATTGAAACCCATCTTTGGTCATAACTTTTCTTATGGACAAAAGAATTTCAACTGAATAAGCCTAAGTAACATAAACTGCAATATAATTAAAGATTCCTCACTTTTATGAAACTATTTAAAAAATGCTAAATTTATAATTTGTTTGCGATTTATTTGTTTATTCAAAAAAATATTTTTCCCATTCCTTATTTTTTACAAAATCTTTAGTTCTTTGATGGACGCTTTTACGTTTATACTGAATATTTTCATCATTAGGAGGTTCCTTATTTATTTTTTTCGAAAATCAACACATGATTCCCCAGATATTTGCTTCATTGACAAACCATGCTTAACAGTTTAATAAAATTTGCAAGGAATCTAACAGTTCCCCATCGAGGAAACAATCAAATTTTAAAAATAACTAGGATGACCTACATCAAGTTTATCTTACTTATATATTTTCGCACCTCCGTTCATTGACAGAAGCTTCGATATTCGTTGTTTTTTCGATGCCCTCGACAAACAATTCCAACAATAAAACAGCTCGCTTTTTATTTGGTTTTGAACTGTTCCGCTTCGACTGAAACGTGTTTAGCAGATCGTTTAATTCCAGCGACGTGATTTCAGGTAATTTGGGTAGATTATATCGCTTACGGTTTGCGTTACACCATGTACGTGTACACTGTTTTCAGCGTTGCATTGCGTGAAAACGATTTGTGTCCGGCGTCGTCTGAAAAAGTTCATTTCGGAATCGAATCGTGCCATGACAAACGTCCACCTGAAGCGGCCGCTGTGCTGTCATTTTGCAAAACCGTGATTGGGAATTCCAAACAGGCGGCCGCGCGATTCGTTAGGATTAGCTGTAAATTGAGAACAGAGCGCCAATCGAAAATGATTCTATCGGTCGTTTTGTTTCCATTTGATGTACTTACGTGGGAAGCGGGATTCCATTAAATTGCGAACGCAGTAGGTGCAAAACAGATGTTACCTCCTGATGTTTTGTTACAGATCTATTGGAGACATAGGTTTGGTTGCAAAAAGCAGAGTTAAGTTAACAACGCGATTAGCAAATGAGATTAGAGAATTTTCAATTTTCAGATTGGAATTCTCCAATCAGGCTTTATGAGCTATTTTGATAAGCTTCAAAAGTTTATTTTGAAGAAATACAATTAAAATAGCAAATGGATGAAAAAATGTTCCACAATCATTTAGTTGGGCCTATGTTAAAGAGAAATTAATTAGCCCCTGGTTCATACATGGACCCATAGTTTATCAATTATTAATATTAAGAATGTTAAAACATCGATTTTTTATTTGTATATTTATTATTATTTATATATATATTTTATATCTGTTTACTCCTTCATCTATAAAACAGGTTGGCAATAATTGGAGAATGAAAGATATGGACATATCTTTGATATATATACGGTTTTCATATCCACTTAATTTTTCAAAAATTATTGCATATATTTAAATAGTGTGGAAGGATAACGATTACTACAGGGACGTAATCATAAAATTTTGAATACCTCTGTTCCATACCAATTATTCTACTTACAATCGCTTTATGACTCCCCAGGGATAGGCTAAGCAGATTAAATTTTAATCCCTTTGTTAATTTTCCAAATGAACTTATTCCCAAAATCTCAAATTGTCTCAATCTCTAAATCCCACTGGCGGGATAATTATAATTGAATTCTATATTAGCCGGAGATGTACCAAGTCTGGGCCGGTGTAAGACCTGGACATCGTTGCGCATGTTACCACCCCCTTTCCTCAGGTGTCTATATATAAGGGAATGGTTCACGTAGAAGCCACAGTGCGCATTCAGTGTTTTTGAAAAAATCGCCTAGCATGGATTTAACGAAGGGCGGCCTACTGCACACTATCGCCTTCTGTGTCTTTGTGGCAGTTTACTATGGTGATGGTAAGTCAGTTTTGTTGTTCTCGCAAAGTTTTCGATTGCAAAAATAATTGGAAATTTTCAGCTGCACCCCAACCTGGTGCCGAGAGTCTACAGGCTTTTAGAAACAGGAACCTGATTCCTTTTCCTAGAGTTGGACGTAGGGATACTTCACAAGACTTAGATGGTAATAATTTCAAAGGCTTTATTTTCATTCCTTGTGCCACTCTTTTGTTTAAGACTTCGAAAACACAAACGAGGATTTGTTCGCTGAGAATAGAATTAGGAGGAACGGGAACAAAAATATGAACACGGGGCTGTGGTTCGGACCCAGGTTAGGAAGGATCCAGAAGAGAAAGAGCTATTTGGACAACGCTATGGGATACTTACTTTTGAGAGGTATTTAAGATAATATATTTTCAAAAACCGCATTTCCAAAGATTTATTATTTTTAATCTTTATTTTTTTCGGTTCTTCTTAGATTTGTCCTCCTTTAAACATGCCCCTAAATACACCCCAAGGTTGGGCCGGGATTCTGAAGAAATTTTCGAAGAATTAAATGAGAATAATCAAAGATCTTAATTAGCAGCATATATACATATATATATGTGTGTGAAGAGAATTTTTAGGAATTTAACATATATTCTCTATGTATATTTTGTGAGGAAATTACATCCCGTATGTGTTGTTGTGATGATTATATGGAAATGAAGTTTATTAAATAAATACACTTCCTATTTACAACGAGGTGTGTTTCATTTAATTAAATTTGTCTTCAACTTTTGAATATGTTTCAAAATAATTATTTTTATAATTTAATATATAGTGTTGTGTCCAATAGATGATAGAACAAAAAGTTTGTTTTTCATATTCAATTTTTTTCCTTGTCAGGTAAATAACCAACTTGCCAATCGCAGAACTTCCAAATAATTAGAATCTCTAAGAACAAAATAGGGGTTCCCGTTTAAAAAAATTATCTAACGTCATTGCTGAAAGGGAGGGGGGGAGATAAGAAAAATTCGGAAACTTATCATCGATAGTCATAGCAGTCTTATTTCTTAAGCATAGAAAATATGTCTTTAAGAAATAAGATTGATATGTCTGAGAATTTTCACATCAGAAAATTATTTCGTATATGATTCATTGAAAATTTAATATTTCACATCCAATTTCAGCATTGATACCGTGAAATCACCATTGAAGAACTTTAATTAACTTGAGTGCTTTTGCTCGTGAAATTATGAATGATTTCTAAATTAAGTGGAAATGAATAGTGCCCCCCAAAAATTATATATTTTTTCACTTTATACATACATATCTTGAAAACCACTCAACCATTTATAACTAAATTTGGTGAAAATAGTTACTTACTATAAGTCATTCCTAAATTTCAATAAAAAATTACATAGCCACCTAATAATTACAACAATTTTAAACAAAAACTATTAAAGTAGGTCCTCCCCTACAAGGAAAACATTCCAACGTAAACAATAAAGTCCTTTATATAAGAAAAATATAATTGTTTTCCAGTCTGTAAACGTCAATTTTGACTTAAAGCTTTCGACTTTTTTTAATCTTTTTTAAATAAGTCTAAAACCGTTAGACTTAAGTATATGACATTATATGTGTCTTTGTTACGCACAAAAAAACGCTGTCTGGGTGGCTTTTTATATTATTTTAAATAAAATAATAAATAAAATGCTCGCTGTTGTGGAATACAAATAGAACTGATAAAAGACGAAGGGAAAGAACTAGTAGAGAAAATTTGGAGGCCAATTAAGCAAATTTGGGCAAAGATAAAATATTTTTTATCTACAGTAATAGCGCCATCTAGGCAGCTTCGGTGGCGAAATTTGGAACTACACTCTTACAAAAAGTTTTTAAATAAAATGTGTTGTTTTTTTAAATGAAGTTGGGTATATAATATTTTTGAATTCCCCGTCGAATTTTTGATAGATTTTATTAACATACAAGTGTCCCAAATTCGATGCTCATCATTGGTATCTTGGAAACGGTAAAATCTACAGACTCGGTTAAATGGAACAATATAGGGGTGTTTACCTAAGCTGTTCAGATCTTCTTTAGTTTTTCCAAAAAAATGCATCGCCTACTAAATATCCTGAAAAAACTAAAAATCGTCATTTTCTTCAAAGGTGAATATTTTCCATATTATTTATCGTATCAAAAAATTTCGAGGGAAAAAGTTGTAGATATCAAAACATTCTGTAGGAAAGATAATAAAAATATTTTTTACCTTGCACCAGTTTCGAGATGATTCCCAAAATTGTATTCTTTTAAATAGAAACCATAGTTGATTTTGACATTATTAAATTACTTGATTTTCTTCCTTTCCAACGATATAAGGTTCGAGGTCTATCTTTAATAGTTTAGGAGATATGAAGAAATTATTAATTATTACTTACACTATACACTATATATACTTATACACTATATATACTTACACTATATATATTAAAATTATGTTCCACACAGATTTTAACCCACATCACACTATCCATGATTGAAACGAAAGAATAAACAAGATCTGTCGATAATATTGTTAAACCACTCTCGTCTCATAAGTTTTAGTTGCTGTCAATTATTCATATTTTGTTTTCGAAACAAAAGACTGCATGCAGTATTTTGTTTTGATAAAACAAACAAAAGATAATAAATACCAGATATGGCTGGTATTTATTATCTTTTGTGCTTTAGTAGGTATAAAGAAGAAAAAAGATTTTCTGAAAAAACAGTTCTGCTCAAAATTAGTACGTCAAAAAATTGCAAAAAAATGAAACATGGAAGCAATAAACATGGTAACAATAAACGTGGTAAAAATATACACGATAACAATAAACCAACATTTTTTCTACAATTCATTAATTGACGAACACTAACGGAGTTAAAAGCCTAGATGAAACTTTGTTGCTAATCATTAATACTGTTATAACTCATTCCGTATACCACATTTTTTATATGGCCCCACAGAAAAAAGACTAGGCTGGTTTTTCGAGCGCCACCCTGTATTTTCATCATATAACTTACTGATTAAATTCTCAACCTGCGTAAATAATTGCAAAGGAAATTAAATAAAAAAACCGTAAGTAAATTATTAAAATGTATTTATTGTGCTATACATATGTGTAACAGAAGCATGGCGCAAAAATATTTTCCTAAGCTTTGGTAACATGTTCTTGTTTTCACGCAATTATTAATAATTATCATTAAATATAGATTTATTTCTCTTTTTCTGTTGTAATTGCCATCGCGTTATTACTATCTTGTTTTTCCAAAATATCTAAAACAAAAATAATGTGTTTAAAAAATGCAAATGTAAACAGATTATCACAAACCTTTGAATAACATATAATACCATAAAAATCTTTGATAGTCCTCCATTGTGTCTGATTGTAGAGCTGCATTTTTAACGGTGGCGTCAATGTCTACGTTCGCCCTTCCTGTTCTCATAAAAGGTAGGAGTCCAAAATGACCATTAGTACCACGTTTGGGAGCTGAAAAAATAAAACCTATTCATCCAGAATGGACCCCAATTTTTAATTTCCAACCATTCCAAACATAAATTTTTAATAATATTTTACCTCCTTCATTTTGATCTTCATTTCCTCGTATTCTTTTTCCCACTCTGAACATAGGACCCAGTCTTGGAGGCGCTGCAAAATTATTGCTTTAATTCTGAGTATTTTTATATTTAGTACAAGAAAAATAGTCAGCTGAAGACATAAGCACTGTTTCATTTTTCATATACAGAGCTTATCTTTGATTTTCCTCTACTTTTAGTTACATAATGAATAGAACAATAAACCAGATGTTCGTACCAAACTCGAAGGTAAGACCTTGGTCTGCTCTACCAGTTCTTAGTTGAGGTGTTAATCTTGGTGGCGAATTGAATCTAAATGTTTCTGTAAAAAAATATAAATGTTGTTAAAAACGAGATTAATACTAAAACTGTTAATGGATCTATTAAAACTTGAAAATTTTAAGGCAAAATGAAGCTGGCATACTTTATAAGGCATAAACAAGACATTTGCAAATTGCAGCTTTACGCCCCAATTCACAATTTTAACGGTAGGGTAACTTTAAGCCCCTTTTTTCTGAAGGCAGGAATTTTGAAAGGTGCGAAACTGGTTCAATTAACTTTAACTGCTTTAACTAACTTGTCCATCTCTTGAGAAGCTCTTGTTTTGAGTACTCTCCACAAAGTTTCTAAAAGCAATTCAGTGATACCATCTACATACACACAGAGAGCATATTTAATTGGGTTTAGCGGTTGTATTTGCTTCCAAATTAATCAACGTTAGACGTAAATAGAAATTTTCGATAACTTTGTAACCTCCTTTAAAATTGTCACTTTTGAAAATATTTTTGTTGCATAATACTTACCTGCTACGATAATTCCAACTAAAAATAGTTGACAACAAAGCAGATACTTCATTCTTCTCCGCACTGTATTATCTGCACTTATTTGGAACCTGTTGCGTGGTTTGCAAAAAACTGATGTCCCCAGAACATTCTCTTCCTCATTTATATCCTGAGGTGTTACGTACAAGTGACTAGAGTAAACCAATACCTTGCTTAGAAATTACCCTATTTCAAATGCAATTTCACCCCCGAGTAATGAATTACCCATTCCAGGTAATCCCCTTTTCTCGGGAGAAACAAACAAGAAGCTTTCATTCATCATATTGCTTTATTATACAAAAAAAATGGAACCCACAAGAATTTCGATGCAAGTGCAACGGTAGATGTCGCTTTTCAAGTTTTCCTGAGCGTGATAAATCTGTCCCTGTTACAGATATCCTTGTGTACGCCAGTAATTAAAAGCCCTAAGGCCGGATTTGCGTCTAAGTAAGCCCTGACGAAGTCAGGGTGCCATCTGTCCACCTCCAGGATAACCTTACCGCCCGGTTCTAGAAGATAGCACGATACCTGTAATACTAATTTAATTAACCTGAGCCCGTCTTCACCGCCGTCTAGGGCTTCTATGTCTTCGTATCTGGAAGAAAAATAGTTTGGATTAAACCTGCATTACTCCCATAGCTGAAATATTTCACTTCAATTTTTCCAAAAAATAAACCATTCTAGTATATTAAGTCCATTCATTTAATTCAGCGTTATAACAACTACTATGTACTTACAATTGAATTTCTGCTTGTAAATTATCCAAATCTCTCGTAGGAACGTACGGAGCGTTGCATACAATAACCTTAAACCGTTTGAGAAAAAAATTGGTTACATTCTGGGGCATAATTGGCTTCTGTATTACATGCAGACGATCTAGTACCCCGTGAAGTTTTGCATTCTCTTTTGTCAGTTCGCAAGCTTCTTTTGACTTGTCAACAGCTGTTATTTTGAGCTAAAACCATTTTTTAAGCAAACAACAACAAATCTTAACATCATAAGATCAAATGTATTGGGCAGAGCCTATGTTTTTTGTTTATTGGAACAAAATTACTGTATACGTTTATATTGACCTTTGCGACTACGAAGTATTCAAAACTGAACTAGAAAAAGTAAGTAAGACTTTATGAATATTCTAATTGTGGATTGCATAGATTTTCTTGCGACACCCTGTATATCTACAAGTGCAGTGAATTTATCTAAAGCAGCATCCAGAATCGAAAACAAAAATCCTGAAAACGGCACTTTTGATTAACGTAAAAAAATAACCGTCTTCAAAATAACAAGAGACAGCATTTTCAGTACAGCTTATTTTTTTTAATTTTAGGCGCAAATAATATCTATAGACAAATGGCTATAGACGCAAAAAATATGTTTTTAACGAACTCTCCCAAATCGGATATTTCTTTTGTCGGGTAAGAGATAAAGAAGTTTCTCCTAATTTATACAATACATTAATGGATTATTCGTGTATGTTTGTAAATTCAATTTTATAATTAATAATATAATCAATTTCAATTTTTGTAATATTCAGAATTTAATACCGTCAAAGGTGTTGTAAAATTACTTGTTGGGGAGCTATTGGCGATTTCCTTAAAATTCTCCCTTGCGAAGCCATATTTTCCACGAAATATCCTTTGTGCTATTTAATTTAGCTTTTGTTTTTAGTTTGAAATAAAGGTAGGCCTCACTCAAGTGTTGCCCACTTAAAAAAATCCTTTTAATTATTTTACATTCTTTGTTTTTGTGATGCATTACAAAACGAATTAACAGAAAATTAATAATAACTTAATGTTGCAAAAGTAAACTTTCAGCAATAATAACACAGGTAAAATATTGTATGAACATTTCTAAGAATTTTAGAGCACACCTTTAATTGAAATTTTTGATTTACAGAATAATTAATTATCTCCAAAATGACCTTGTGTATTGATATATGAATTAGTTTTAATTGAGGCTATGAACAAGATCTGATCCATTTCTCTTTTTTTTATTTTTTAAGATTTTTTTATTTAAAAAAAATTAAAATCGTTAATTTATTTAAAACATTTCGTTAAAGTTAATTAATTAAATCGTAGTTAATGGACCCAACAAGACACCTACTAGTTAAAGTAAATATTACTCAGGAGTGTCTAGATTGGGAAGAATCTGCATTATTTAAGATTTATTTTTTCTTCAATACATATTTGATATTTTGGCATTACATAGTTCTTTGACAATTTTTAACTAAAAGGACATTTTTGTAACAATCGTGTAGCATCCTTAGTATTAATATTTCTGCATCTAAGTTCGTATTTTTTTTGTTTTATTTTTCTTATGTAGAATTACTGTAAGTTAAGAATGTTAACATTATGAAATGATAACAGAAATTCATCAGAAGTCTAGTATTGTAGAATTCCAAAGTAGCAACCCGGATGTCATTTCAATAACACCAACTAAAAAGGCGCCTCCTGTATTTTCTTACAACAATGAGCCCTTCTAGAGAAAAAGAAAATTACTTTTCTGAAATTTTCTGGTTGGTAGTGTCAAACACACTTTAGAAAAGAGATTGTATCACCGATTTTATTTCAAAAGTAAAAGGGAGGTTATCTTAATCTACACCCAATTCTGTTTTTACACCGCCTTTTTTTGCACGGTTTTGATTTAACACTGTTTACAAAAAACTTCAATCTCTTTTTTTCACGATTGAATTTGATTTAGCATGGTTAACAAAAATCTCTGTTTTATTCAAATTTTAGATTTTTTTTTTAATTATTGACGTTAACTGTAATTTTCTAAAAATTACAGTGTTCTACAAAATTTATTTTGGGGAATTCCCCGAAATACATCACATCGTACTTGTCACAGTGTTTTATGGTAGTCTTTTGTCTAGTTTCAATAAAATTGACGTATTTTGTAAAAGACTGTGTATTGATCAATTTTTTGATTTTTTAATTATTTTTTTGTTCTTTAAGAAAAATGTCGGAAACTGCAATTGCAAAATAAAAGCGGAAAGCCATTTCTTCGAAATTTTCGATCGACTTCGAAATGGAGAAGGTATCTCTAGGTAGAATTTTCGGTTTGAACGAAGCCACAGTAAGTACTATTAAGAGAAATGAGGCTGCAATTAGGTAATCTGTAGTTTCTGGAACCAAACTATCTGCTAAATTATCATCGTACACTAGAGATTCTATTAAAGAAAAAGTGGAAAAAGCAATGGTGATATGGACAGAGAAAAATACCTAAAAAAGGATACCAGTAGACGGAAACACTATCAAACAGAAAGCAATAAGAATTTATAAACAGATAAAGGAACAAGAACCTTTTCTGCTTTTCTGCAAGCACAGGTTGGCTAACAGGATTTCTCCAAAGACATGCACTTCATAACATAAAGATCAAGGGCGAAATTGCTTCTGGATATGAGAAGGCTGCCAAAGAATTTCCTCCGAAACTTGCAAAAATAATTGCCGATGGTGGATACGTTCCAGATTAGGTCTTCAATGCGGACGACACTGGTCTTTTTTGGAAGAAAATGCCGAACAGAACATATGTAGCCAAATCGCAAAAGATACTGAAACCCTTGCTTGTCAATCGCGCACTCAAACCTCGAGCAACGAAAGGTGTCGATTTTGATACATTACCGGTTTATTGGATGGCAAATAAAAAAGCTTGGGTAACGACTAACATTTTTACAGAGTGGTTCAATTGTGTCCCAGAAACTAGAAGATATATGAATGAAAAAGGCATGGAATTCAATGTTCTTCTGATTATAGATAATGCACCTGGCCATCCAGAGTTGGAAATGAAAATGTACAAGTTTTGTTCCAGCTACCAAATATGACATCCCTAATCCAACCGCTGGACCAAGGAATTATTGCAACATTCAAAACTTACTACATCAAGCAAACATTAAAATATATTTTAGAAGCAATGGACAAGGATAAAACCCTTACAGTAACTGATGCCTGGAAAAAGTTTTCTGTTAAGGATTGCGTAACACATGCAGCTTTGGCATTAGCTGAATTACGTCCACCAACCTTAAACGCATGTTGGAGAGCGGTTTGGTCCGAATGTGTTAAATGTAACAATTATGTGGCTCAAAATACGAATGACTATCCCTCTATAATCACTTTGGCACATGCAGTTGCTGGAGAGCGTTTTGATGACTTGGCTGTTGAAGACATCGATGAACTGCTAGTTGACAAAGTTCTTAGCGAAGACCAAGTAATACAGATTGCCGTAGAGAATGTTGAATTTACAGAAAGCAGTGATAGTGATGAACCAGTTCAACTCACTGCAAGTTTAATTCAAAGACTTCATTTTGCAAATAAATTAGGAAACCTTTTCATCACAAACGATCCCATTACCGAAAGGGCTACACAATTCTGCCATTAACTGAAGTTGCGTATGGCTCGTTATAAAGAATTATATAAGCAGCTATCGAAAACTTGATCACAACAGCTCATAACAGATTTTTTTGTTATCAGATATATCGAACCAGTACGAGAAAGTTCTGTTCGTATTGAAGATATCACGGACGGAACCTCAACATTGCAAAGTGCTAATGACACACAAAATATTTAGAGTGATGATAGTGATTTTCAACCCATTCAGCGCAAACGAACGCGTCGTATGTCTGATGATGACAGTGAATAAAGTTATGGTTTATTAATCACCTTCAGTTTTCAATTACGTTCTTGTATTTTTGTTAATTTTTATTTTGTTTTATTTTTACTTTAAAAATTAAATGGATTAAATTTGTGTTCCTCTCAATATCACATATACAATTGTTTTTTTTAAATCCTTTAGTTCATTTTTTATAGGTTTTAAGGATATGGAACCAATCACCTATTTTTACATATACACAATGTTTTTTTACACGTTTTCTTCTGGAACCTATCTACCCTGTAAAAACAGAATTGGGTGTACTTTTTTTTGTATTATCTGTCATCTTTGAAGTACTACCTTCGCAGGTTGTTTCAGATGAAACGGTCAAAAAAACTCAAACATGGACCTATGTTAACTTGTTAAACTGCCGAATACATAAGATCAAAATTGCAAATTAACTTAAATTACATTAGGGTTGGCTTTTAATAATGCCAGACTGATAGCCCCCGATCCGCAACACAACTCTAAGATTTCGGTAACATTTTTATCACACTCTGCAAGCGTTAAATCTACTATTTGTTCGGTTTCCGATCTGGGTATAAAAACAGGTTCTCGCATTTTTAACGTTAAATCTTTGAAGTCCCATTCTCCGATGATATACTGTATGGGCTTACTATTGAAAGAAGAACAATGTTATAGCGATAAAATAAAGTTGAAATACAGACGGACTTTTTTAATCTCAGCTCGCACATTCTGGTTATTTCATCCATTTGTTTTAAGGTCATGTATTTACTTACGTTCACGTATACGTCCGATATCTGTAAGTTATTATTTATAATCTGTAAAATCGATACCGCACAAAGTTTTACCTTTTTAGTTCTTAACACATGCGCAACAATAACGTCGATAGAACTCTGCGGCTCATCTATATTTCTCTCCGTAAACATTTGTTTCCATTTCTTCAGGATGTTATCGAGTTTGCAGTCAGCGTTCTTAAAGTCTACGTCGTGTAGTAAGGCGGCAAAATATGTATAATTTTTGCTCTTGCACAGTTTGTTTGCCAAAATACTTCGAAACATGGTCAAATTGATAATCGTTTCATACTGTTTGCCAAAGTTTATAGGTTATAAACACGCGTTAGCTTACTTGATACATTTCTTACCTGGCCTATTATTTACGTTCACATTTATATCAATATCTGTTTCATTTTAGAGTTCATTTATTAGAATATTTATGTTTCGAGGCGAATCATTTTTAGTAAAAATGGTAAAATATATATTTTTTAAAACACGTATATTAAGGTTATGTACAAAATTATGCCTGAATATAGCAAACAGTTGCCAAAATAAAACAGCTTTGCCAACGTAAAAAATAAACTTACAACGTAAAAACTAATTTGAATTTTAAAAAACTTAAACTTAATTATAGAGACTAGAAACGCAATAATAATTGTTAAGACTAGAAACGCAATTTCTAGTCTTAACGTGGTGTTGAAAATGGAATTCTTTGAAATATGGAATGGGGAACTATTATAATGCTTTATGTTAAGTGAAAAACTTTGAACATTATCTGAAAGATGGCGCACAGCATTTTGAAGGATCGGCGTATATTAGGTTGCCTAATTAAATAATTTGAAGATTAAAAAATATTTTGCCAAAACTGATTATTAAAACTTTTTATTCTATCTATATAAGTATTATAAATGGGAACAAGAAATAAAACAAAGATAGAAAGTAAGTAAAGTTTTTATAAATAATGGAAAATAAATAATAGAATATTTAAATTCCATAGATTGTCCCAACTTGTATAGCACTAATAGTAATAAACCACACAATAAATCAGTTATATAGTAAAAAGGTAAGACAAATGCCATGGTGTCATCCTTTTGGGGAGTAATATCCGTAGAAATATTAAAATTTATCAGCATTCTAATTTTCAAAAAACAAAAAAAAAATGGGGTATAATTCTTACTATGCACTTAAACAATAACGCAAAGTAGACGGATTTGCCTTGTTACGAGATTTTTATAAGATAACTCACGCTTAAAATAAAACAGCCTTGCCGACATAAAAAATAAAACTATATAAAATTAGATACAATTTTTATATATAAATATTTAAAACCCTTCTTTATTTACATATGCATTGCCACGTTCTCATCTTTTTTGGATTTACATTTCTTGTAGAAGTATTCTATAGTCCAAGTACAAATAGGTACGAATGTCATCAAGTTCATAGCGTGTATACAGTTTACGTAACTTCCAGTAATATCCTTTACCAATCCTGAAAAATCAAATTGAAAATAGCTTTTTAATAAATATTTGCTGTACAAAGTATTTGAACTGTGAGCTTCTATATTAGAAAAACTCCACAAATTTAGTGAATCTAATTAATTAATCTTTTCATTTGTTAAGTTGAAGAGAAAGATACCTTAAATCGTTACAAAGTATTTTCGAAAATCTAAAAGAAAACAGGCAAGAAGGGGGAGTCCTATTTTTCATATTTGAACAGGTTTAATCGAATTTTTCGTTTCAAAAGATTTGTTAATAGTATTATCAACACATAGTCGATATTTGCACAAATTTTAATAAATTAATTTTACTTGTCAACTATGTCAAATGTATCTATGTTCTAGTAAACAATACTCCACTGGTGATGCTTAAATTTCCAGACTCCCGATAGAAGTATTTTTTGATATACAAATAACATAAGCACTCTGTTTTTCACAATACCCACCAAAAATGTACCCTGCAATTAACACTAGAATTCCGTTGATGGTAAATTGTGTTTCTAAGACTCTTGGTAGTTCCAAACTTTTTACATGATTCGGAAGAATTGTCATGCCGTAAGCCGTTCTCATTCCCTTAAAAACTCCAATTGCACCGGCACAAATTAGCAAATCCACGAAGCTAACCACGAATAACATACCTAGAAGAAGAGAGTTGAATGCTTGCCCGATCATATCCAATTGTGCTACATACTGCTTCTTGCAAAAATTAAACCTACCAACGTTATTATCAACATTGGTCTTTGCTGCAATTTGAACAAGTATGCGACGAAGGGTGCTAATAATCTAGAAACCATTTCTGCTATGGCTATTATGGACATAACAGTTGCTGTTTCTGCAGTATTTAGATATTTATCAAAGGCTATGAACGGAAGAAGAACAATATAATTCATTTCAGATACAAAATCCATAGAGAGGCCGAGCATGATGTTTATCAAGGATGGATTCCTAAGGAAGGTAAGACCAAAGACATCGACCACTGATTTTAGTGCTCTCTTAGCGCAGGATGTTTCTTTTGGTTCATCGTTGATTTGTCCTTTCTGTTCTATCAAATCTGAAATATATTCACAATAGAAGGTTGAACACCTTCCTAACTGATTGATTAATTTCAAATTATTTAATACCAGATAAAATGTCAACGTTTTCGAGATCCTTATTTGATAGCTTAGGATTATTATAACCATCCACAGCGTTGCCTTCTAAAACCAAAGAGAAATGAAATTTTAAATGTTTGTTATTAATAAATAATTAAGTACGGGTCAAAATATCTTCTTCGCTCCTTCCGTCTATATCTATATCTTTTTCTAACTTCCTTAAGTTGTTCGTATCTGATAAAAATAAAAAAGCTCAGCATTATTTGTAACTATAGTCTTCAATCGAGATTATATTTAAAAATTTGAAATAAATTATTTGATAAAATACCTAGACATTGTTCAACTTCCCCTTCTCCAGTGTGCTTATCAACAGTTTTTGATTCCACTTGATGTTGCAATGGTTGCAAGAATAACGCCATAATGGCAGTACTTGCTACTACAACAGCCATCGTTAATGTAATGTACTTGACGTCGTATTGATCCACTGAAAATGCCACAATTTGTGGCATAAAAATTGGGCCCAAACCACTGATTGCCCAAATGTATCCATTTGTTTTTGCTCTGGTCTTTACAAAGTAGGAATTTAAAGCAACGGGAAATGCTTGCAGTACCATTCCGATTCCAATGGCCTCGATGATCCCGTAAGTTAGTATAAAATATTCAAATTTCGTCGCGAAGGCAGTGGAAATAAAACCTAAACTGACGAGGCACCCCCCAACAAATCCAATTTTCCTGCACCCGAATTGTTCGAGCAAACTAACAATAAACATTGTAGTAGCACTTAACATGCACAAGGCGGTGCATAGTACAAAAGTAGTTTGGGTACCAGAAAACTCCAATTCTTCCCAAGTTCTTCTATACAGTAAACTAAATGACTGCAACAATGGAACTATTGTCGTCTATAAACAGTTAAGAGTTATCTTTATTTTCTACCTAATTTATAACTAGCTTACTTACAAGACTGAAAGTTGTTCCAAAAGCAACAACCCAGCTGCAACATCTACCTGGGGGTCCCATTTTGTTTCAGAGCGTAGCTGACAAGTTCGTTTAAAATAGAAAATATGAAATGTCGTTAACCGTAGAAGATAGGGAAATGATTTACTTCGCCGTCTGTTCACGTTCGCTGACTTTTTTTAGTTTTTACGTTTGTCGAATGAATTTAAAGTATGTTGATTGGCTCAATCGTAATCAGAGCCACAATAACTAGGATTTACTTCCTTCGTAGTTAAAATTGCTGTTTTAATTTATTTCTTATTTGTTTTCTTTTTCGCATTGAGTTTTAATACATAATAGTATTATATATAATACACAATAGTATTATATATAAGTCTATAAACTTGTAACGGAGCTGAACGCTTTTGTTGTAAATAAGCTATCAAATTTAATATATTAAACTAAATCTTGGAAAGTGTATTGTAAATACATATGTAGGTATATTAAGCGATTCTTGGTATGTTTTCAATAATTTAAATCACGGTAGATACGCGTGAAATTATGCAGATATAGGAAGCGCCGATAAATAAAATGTGCGTCCCTATTTTTCAACTGTCAGAAGTTATTAGGTATACTCAAAGGTATGCAGCTGTTAGATGCCATAATGACATAAGACTTTCTACTATTCTCCCTTGATATTTGAGAAAAGTATATGCCCAATTGAGTCTAAAATATTATAGAACATGATATGAACATTGTATATATTAAAGTCACACCGTTTAGAAGTTATTCCTAAAATAGATCAGGGGGGGTTATGAGAGAGAAGGTCGTGTGAGTGATCCACACCCAATTTTTTTTCATGAAGCATCTGTCGTTTACAGCTATCTTTCTGGAACATCCTGTATTTTTTTCGTAATAAATAAGTAATGAAAATTTCTTGAAATAAAAAAAAAATGAAAAAGACACAATATTTTTAAAAACCTACTATTTTTTTCAACTTGGCAACTATTCCTGAAGATGTTGGTTAAAGCGAAAGCGATTAAATAATAAAATGAACAATAACAAAGTACCAGTCAGTAATTTATTTATCCCAAAGAAATTTTATTCACAAATAACGATAAATATAAGAATAAAAATAATTTCCTTTTTAAAGTATAACATATATAAATGCAATTGGTTCAGATAATTTTATCTCCTTCAACTAAATTGCCCAGATCCATGTCTTGTCATAAATTATTTTAGTACAATTCATTGACACAGTTTACACACACCGAGAATATATTTAATTTGGTTTGCTTTCTGTATTTGCTTTACCTTAATTAACGTATCCTTCAATTTTAATTGCAGTGTCTCTAATTAGAACACGATACGTCGCAGTGGAATGAAGGTTGGTATCAATATCGTAAAGTTTGAGCTCTAATATCTCAGCAAAATGGTTAAGTTTGTCTTTAAAATTGGCTACTTGAAGACAAACACTGTTGAAGCATTTTAGAAACGTTTTAAGTATACAACGAATGTGGATTGAACAAATTTTCTTGAATTAATAAATAAAATACATCAAAATAAATCAAAACTTCACTTATTAGTTCTTTAATAATAACTGATAATAACTATAGATAGATAAATATATCCCGATAAGTAATTGAAACTACATAAACAACATAAATACAGATAGAAACTGCAGCTAATATAGATAATCGTGTAAAACTTTTTAAATTTAATTTAATTTTGCCTTTTGCATAGTTTGGTAAGTTAAGTGACAAAACGGCTTAAAATGTATGCAACCCAAAGTTCACTAACAAATCTGTTGTAAGCAATAATATACAGAACTCTGTAAATAATTTCAAATTTTGAAATTGGTTGACCTGCCATCTACATTTTCTACTTATCACCTAAAGGCAACAGCAGTTTTTTTTAATCGCTGAACAATGTTAACACGTGCCCGAAAGTTTAAAATGAGAACTACGTGGAAATTTTTCAGGAAGTGTTTCAGTGCGAATAATTTCCAAAAAATCAATTTCAAGTACAAAATTGAATATTTTTGGGTTTTCTGAAGTTTGCTTCATTCTAAGAACTGAATACTGAGAAATATACGAAAATCCTTACACAGATAAAGTAACCATATTAGTATAACTTTTTACACCCACCCTTGATTAGACTTTTGCAAATGTTATGCAAGTTCATTGAAATGGAAATGTTGGCACATTTAGTTAAAGTTTCAAAATTTCATAGACATTCTATACCAATTTTGAATATTTGGTACGTAAAATGTTATAGAACGTGATTCGTTTGACATGTGGATATCCAAAATTCAAAATTTATAATAATCGAATTATGTAAAATTATTACGTGATATATTGATTAAACGCCTAACTTGTTCTCTATGGTTAAGATTGTGCTGTTTATATGTTTCATGGCCTTAT
>JAWQRJ010000846.1:0-18108 GCA_033557515.1 Diorygopyx duplodentatus | reverse complement strand
GCCATCTTCTTCCGAAAAATCGCCAAGATTGTTAGGAAAGAAATTTAGATGAGCATTAAGTAAGTGAACTTTGACGCTAAAAGGGTTGTAATTTGCAGCTTTCGTGTGCCCCAAAAAGTTGTTTACCACATTTCTGAATGCAGTCCATACTCGCAGTTCGCACTCACTCATGGTTTCCTCGAAGATGTTGTCTGCGATTAACTTTCGTATTTGAGGGCCTAAAATCTGTGATATCGTGGGCCATACCAGAACCAGTAAGCGTGACATTGTGTATCCCAATATCCCATCTGCCATAAGACCAGTGCCCCATAGTGAATCCATCCCTGTGCCATCCCCGTCCAATATCAAGACCCCAACAGACACCGATACAGACGGTGATACAAGTGATGAGATGTACCAACCGGACAGCATGGAGGATGAAACTCCATCCCATTTACCCAGCATGAACTGCATGATTTGGTTCGCGATCTGAATTTACCTAAAGACGCAGCAGAGCGTTTAGGATCAGTACTTAATGAAAAGAATTTACTTTCTCCTAATCCGAGATTTTCCCGGCACAGACACCCAGAAGCAGAATTGGTTCCGTTTTTGCTGAGGAAGGCGGTTTGGTATATTGTCGAGATATTCTGGCGGTCATGAAATACTTCAACATTAACTACCATTCAGGACAGTGGAGGTTGTTAGATGCCAGCAAATCCAGTTTAAAAAGTGTTTTATTACACAATACTAACATCCATTCATCCATTCCAATAGCACATTATGTGACTTTGAAAGAGACATACCAGAAAAAAAATTACATGAATGGTCTTTGTGTGGGGATTTTAAGGTGATTGGAATATTGCTCGGTCAAAAAGCAGGCACCAAATGTCCTTGCTTTTTGTGTGAATGGGACCCCAGAGCAAGGTCGGAACATTGGGTTCGGCAGCAATGGCCAGTCAGAAGTACATTCACATCTGGCAAAAAACATTGTTTTACTTCCACTGGTTGATCCCTCGAAAATACTGTTGCTACCACATCAAACTTGGCTTAATGAAGCAATTCGTGGCAGCTTTAAGCAAGGACTAAATGCTTTTAGTATGTTAGTGGTAAGTTTCGATCAATCGCGTCTGCAAAAATTAAAGCTGGCGTTTTTATAGGCCCTCAAATACGAAACTTAATGGCAGACAGCATCTTCGAGGAAACCGTGAGTGAGTGCAAACTGCGAGCATGGACTGCATTCAGAAATGTGGTAAACAACTTTTTGGGGAACACGAAAGCTGTAAATTACAACACTTTTAGCGTCAAAGTTCACTTTCTTCATGCTCATCTAAATTTCTTTCCTAACAATCTTAGTGATTTTTCAGGAGAACATGGCGACCGCTTCCATCAGGATATTAAAGTGATGGGATATTAAAAGAGGCTGTCTACGCAACTGTATCCCCCCATTTATTAAAACAAAATCGTTATGAGCATACTCAATAAAAAAACATGTTCGAAAAAATTTCAGTGTAGGCTAACAAAACAAAATTTTGATAAACCTGTGGCGTAGCTTAATTTAACAAAGAACCATTACGGCCCTTTTTGGCGCATTTTTTTTAATAGATCAAGATGAAAGTCAAAATTATGACAGTTACAGTGGCATTGATATCCCAAAGTAGGTATATAAACTAGGATACAAGTTTTCTGCAATTTTGTTTCGCATGACCTACCCTAAACTTTTTTTTTAAACAAACCTTATTTATTTATTTTACGGTTAAGCCTTTTACGTGCCAATGATTAATTGTTCCACATGTTTAAAATAGTATTAGATTATCATGTACTATAATGAAAGTAGCAGTAAAATTCACAGAACAGTATCCAAGAGGGAATCCCGTTATCATAAACGTCATTTTAGAAAACAATCCCTTACGCAACATAATAAGTAAATGAATTTTGGCCATAGTTATAGCGTTTAGATTGAAGGTGCGTATCTTTTAACGTATACTTTTCTAAATCTGCAGTACTTGTAACGATTATTAATTAACTAATGATATGCGTTAAGCTAGAGACTATGCGCTTAGCATGATACCTAACTAGCACCAACTATAGTCATGTAGACTTATTAGGTCGCTGGCGTAATGCTCTTTAATTACGTGCAGATTAGACGTTATTGAACCTGCAACAGACACTCCAGGCATTGGAGCCTTAAATATTTGCATCTGTGTATACCTACTTACAGGATATTATCTGATAACCGATACATTAACGCTTCTATATGATGTCAAGTCATTATTAGACATTAAGTACATATATATCAAGGGTAGCACAATCTCCAGTGCTACAAAGCAACTTGCTATTTGACAAAACTTCATTTTAAAAGTGAAAATATTCTGTTTTGAAAAATATTTTTTTTATTAAATTATTATTTTTTTATTATTCAGTTACAAAATAACGTAGATTATGTACAAAATACTGTATTTACAACTTTACATTTTCATGGTGAATGAATACCGAATAATCACGCGCAGTATGAGAATGTATCGTTTAATCCATGCATGGCTATTGTTCAGCAGTAAAATTAAAAAGTTGAAAAAAGCATGAAAATAATGTTGTATGCTGTCAACCCTGCTGTCATTCGAAAACTCGGAACTTCATATTTTGTCGGTACGATATAGAACTATTCATTATTACTGCATAAAAATTAAACGTGTCACCATGTTATGAATATAAAAGCGACCAAAAATGTGCATCAGTTAAAAAGAAATGTGTTTTTTGCATACTCTTCATTAAATATACCAAGCAAGCTTCTGTAGATGGTTCATGAACGATTTTCTCGAGAATCCAGGTGAAAATAGAAGATCTTAAATATGAGCAAGACAAGGAAACCAGGACAGCACCAGTTCGACGTAATACGGAACATTTGCGTATACTTTTAATAGTTTGAAGGGCGGTTAAAAGATATTTTATAAAAATCAAGGAGACTTGAAAAGATCCACGAATAGGCATTTAGCAAATCGTGCAGAGTATGCATGGAAATAGTTCCAAAAATGTATGACCTACAATACGAAATGATTCCTCTGCTAATCAGAGACGGACTAAGATTTAAAAATTCAATTGATGATAGTAGGGGATTCATATATGTGGATATTAAATACACATGCAGGTCTATAAAATGAATCCACTATAATTATAGAGACATACAAATTGCAGCGTCAGAAAGAATATAGCCGCATAAAAGCTTTATATTAAAATGCCTCCAGGCCAAATGAATTCTACGACGTTATCAAACCGTGAGCTATGCACTCAAAAAAGAAATAATAATAGGAAGCTGCGCTGTGTTAGTTTTCTCGAAGTATTCTTCAATAAAACAGATCGATCATAATATATTTTAAGGAAAACAATAGACCATCCCTGACGTTTTCCTCTTAGATGATTTTAAAGTGTACACACTTAAAACTGTAAGATTTGCACCCAGAAGTTACTGTACCTAACTAATACAACAAAGTAGTGGTAACCCTGCTCTCACATTATTTGTATACTGTCAGTGTTGCTTTATTTGTGGAAACATATTAACCGCTTAGCAGAGTAAACAAAGCGCAAGCTATTAGACTGGGTGGCCGATCTAATAGTTTACGGGGCGATTATTGAAAGCGACATGTCGTTTCAATAATCCACGGGACACTTTTATAGGTGGTTTAACTACTGGTTTAATAACTCCATCACGAAAAGGTGGAAGATTTATTATACTCCACATAGGATCTGAAGATGGGTTTCTTCAGAATGGATTACTAATGTTTGAATAAAAAAAAAGTGGGGACTACCATCAAGAAATGAATTCGACAGTTTTAAAGAATGGTTTCATAATATTTTACCACCCTTGGCAGACAATGCGGTAATTATTATGAATAATGCGTCTTATCATGGCCGCCAAGTTGAAAAATACTCAACTACTGCTATGAAGAAGCCAGATATTCAAGAGTAGTTAAGAAATAATGTAATTCAATTCAAAAACGATATGGTGAAAGCCGGACTATTAAATTTGGTGAAACTAAACAAACCAGTCAACAAAAAAGTGATTGATGAAATTGCCAAAACAACAGGACGACATGTTGAATGATTACGACCTTACCATTGCGAATTAAACCCTATTGAAATGATATGGGGACAAACGAAAGGTGAGGTAGCAAGAAAAAATACAACATTTAGAGTGAAAGAGTAAAGCAACTCTTTCTTCAGGCGCTAAGCAATGTAACATCGAAAAATTGGGAAAGTTGTGTGAGACATGTTCAGAAAGTGGAAGAGGATATGTGGCAACTTGATATCGCTAAGGAAATTCAAGTGGAGCCACTTATTATAAATTTAGGGGAATCAGACTCCGACTCCAGTACATTAACCGATAGTGATAATTGAATTTTTAAATTATTTATTATTTATCATTTAATTAAATTCCAAATAAATGTAATGTATTAGCATCCCTCGAATAAATAAATTAAATTTGAAAGTATTGTATATATTTTTCCTCAAATTTTGGTATGTTTTTTAAAGTTTTTTGATTTGAAAATGTTAAGAAAGTGAAATTTTATATTATATTCTAAATTTTGAAAATTTGTATTTTGTAAATTTTGTTTGTTTAAAATCTAATTTTGTTGTAACAAAATAATATCACATTTAATTTTTTAAGAAGATACAAACTAGTTTTAGAGTCTTATTGATATTTTGATTCATTTATTACAACTTTTTAAGTCGATTTTCAACTAAACAGTTATATTTAATGACCCCTTCAATTTTGTTCTATCTATCAAAAATTCAAGAAATAAATATATAATTTAGACTTATTAAGGACCCTACAGCGATACAATAATTAAGTTTATAATCAATCACCTCGCGAAGCTTTCTGGGGGATTTTCAAGGCATCCTGTATGGTTTAAAATGATAGGCCATAATGTAGAGTATAATCAGCTCTACATCTACTCTCAGCAATATAAAAATCTCCAATATGTAGATGCATAATTGTTAGCAGCGTTGTTTTACTTCTTTAAAGTTATTTCAGTTCATATTTTGCATCCAAAAACTTTCCGTTATCGTGTAAACTGTGCTGTTGACTTCGACGGCACTAAATCAAAACGTGAACAGCACGTGATCATTCCATCTGTTCGCTGTACAGAGTATAGTAGAATCCCTCTTAAACTACGGTATAACAATATACGGCCTTCCTCCTAACTATCTGGTGGGGGGTTGCAGTGTTGCAGGGTAGCAGCGCATTTATTAATCTAATTATTGTTTATTATTTAGAGTGTAGTTTAAGAAAAATGTGTATATGTGCAAGTAAATGTGTATAGTTATTACAGTTATATTTCATAGTACTTAATTGATTAATTTCGATAAACTTAACTCTAGATTGGCTTTAGTTACATTCTATGCGCTTTTTATTTTGTTATTTTTTCTTTTGGTTAATTTAAGAAAAGTTACGATTAGTTACCCGCATTCCAACTTACCCTTAGATGTAGTGATTATTTTTAGTTGTTTGTTTACTCTCAATTAGTCAAGCTGTCTATTATTTAAGTGAGTTAAGTAAGCTTAAGTTTAGCCTTTTATTTTGGCTATTCAAACCATAGATCTACTGTATTACGATTTATTTCGATATATTTTAAGATTAACCTTACTTGTTTTAGATTAAGTTTAAATTATGCAGCTAAGTAAGTTTTCTTATTTTGTGTCGACTGTTTACAACATAGATCTACTGTACTACGAGTTATTTTGATATATTTTAAGATTAACCTTGTATTAGATTAAGTTTAAGTAAGCAATTAAGTACGTTTAAGTTTTTCTTTTTATGTTGGCTTTTTACAGCATAGATCCAGTCGAAACCGGGGGTGTGACGGATATGAGAAATAGACGGATAATATAATATAATGCACTACAATATAACACTTATCTGAACATACAAATTTAACGTAGTACGGCATTACGTAGGTGTTAAGATATATTTTTTTAGAGCAGTCAGTGATTTTCAACATTCTCGGCTTCTTCGTGACTAATCGTGGTTGATATACCTTCTGAAATATCTTCATCTTCGGTTTCCCTCGATTTCGTCGATTTCGTCGATTTCGTCCATTTACCTCAAATGGCTTTAAAACATGGCTGATAAGTTCAACGTCTAGCAAAATATCGCACCCTAAATCGCCTTTGTCCATTGCGAGCCAGCTGGAAACATTATCTTGTGAAATTTATTCATATCCAGGAGGAATGGAAAATGTTTATTTTATGGATGACATGGTGGGTTCTTGATCTTTAATTTGTGCGCCAGATGTATCTTCTATAGACCACAGTTTATTCCAACATCTCTGCAAGGGGGTGATTGTTGGGATATTATCCCAACAAGCACCCCGCAGCATTGAATTTTCCGTCTTTTATGATAAACATTTTCCAATAGTTTAAGTCCTTGAATGAAATTGATATAGAAATGCCTTTCTATACAGTGTCGTGTCTTAAAGCTATTCATCACTCCTTGGTCCATAGGCTGAATCAAGGATATAGTATTTGCTGACAAGAAGTGATAAGTTATTTTACCTTCTAACTTTAAGTCATCAATCCGGACAAATAATTTGTGCTGAAATGCACTCTTTGGGCACGGTATTTAAGTATCACGGTATTTTAGTTTATATTTTTAAAAGCACTAATGCATCTAACGCTTTCTGCTGAATACATCTAACGCTTTCTGGGTCAGGACAGAGAAATACCTTGACTTCGCTGCTTGGCAAACCAATACAAAAAAATTGTACAATTAGTCTTACAATACGGTGAGATTTTGATATATCTGGACGAATTATGATTCGTCCAGATATATCAAAAACTCACCGTCAAAATTTTGAAGCAAATACATTACTTTCACTTTATAAGAGAGAAAGTAACAACCTTATCCAGATCATCATGCTTAGGTAACTTCATTGTTTTTCTGTAAGTAACATCACCATCAGCTGAATCCATTTTATTTACGTGGTCTTCTAAAAAGATCGAAAAAAAGCAGGGTTGTTTTAGATCTTTAATGCTCATTTGGGGTACATTTTAAATTTTTGACAATGCGGTACCACTTTTTCGTTTTATTAAACGGTCAACAATTTCAAGTTTTCTTGCAAGTCTAATAACACCACCCGTTATCGTTTATTGTCAGATATCGCCGTCGTGAAAGTTCTGATAACAAAAAAATTACGTACTAAAATAAAGCAAAACGTTTATCAACGCACTGACGCTTCTTCAAACAATTATCGCTGCCGACTGAATGCGAAGTGTAAACCGATTTTTAGGGGTCGGATTATTCCAAGAATCGTTTGCGGGCGCGCGTTTGCGGTTAAGCGAGGTGGTACTGTTTTGTAAGTTGGGTTAAAGAGTCGAGTATGCAGATGTTTGTACATACGAACTTCTTATTTTCACTGCGGACAGGCTGTATAGTTGAAACACTTCCATTTCATTACTATTGCGAAATGCTGTAGAGCAACCGTCTAAAGAATGAATAGATGGATTGCAAAAATAGCACTTGTGCACAGAACATTCTTCTGGAATCATTCCACGTTTTTTCCATTCTTTTTGGCTCTAAATAGAAACCTCGTGGACTTTTTTATCTTTCAGCACCAACCAGTTCTCCTCTTTAATCAACTTGGGATCAATTTTGACATTTTTTGAGCATAACTTACACATTCTTGCCTGAGAGACATCTTCTTCGCTATTGGGTAATGAGGTAGAGCAACTGTCTAAACTATGAATAGTTGTATTCCAAAAACGGCACTTATGCACGGAACACTCCACCGGAATCATTGCACATACACAAGCTGGGCAGTAATTTTTAAATGGTACACTGTTGTTTGTCTTGCACAATACTCAGAGGTTTTTGCTGCTCCCAATTTAATTGTGTATTCTAACGATTCAATGTGGCGTAACACAAAATTATCGACCCTAGTTCGAAAGTACGTTCGTTTTTTATGATATTAAAATTACTCTGTTGAAGCTATTGGCTACCACTGGAGCACATTTAAACTTATGTTGCAACATAGCAGAAAAGAAGCAACTATTGCAGATTGTCTCCGCCCCACCTTCCGACAATGTAAACTTATCATCTTCAGTTAACAATTCTGCCCACTTAACGAACTTCGTCATATTCACTCCTTGGTTCAACGAATTGCGGTTCATGTGGGCCAGCCAAGTCTTCAAATTCTAGTGCTACATCTACTTCAAATGCAAAAGAAGCCTGCTCCTGAGCTCTTATAATGATGTCCCTCAAAGCATCGTGTAACTCTTGTTCTTCACGTGTTATAGGTGTTACAGCGACATTAGCGATGTTGATTCTCATAATTTTTGAACACTGGGTTTTAGGGATTCCCGAAAGATACTGAATTTCCCTCGGGGAGATTTTTGGGTTAGCATTTACTGCCGCCAACACATTTATTTCAGATTTTTCTCTACTTGTATTTTTTTTAGCAAATAAAAATTTTCAAATTTGAAATAAATATGGGGGGTGGTTGCGTATCTCTGGTTTTTAAGGCACATTCTTCAAAGAATATGCCTTTAAAACCAGAGATACGCAACATTACAATTAATATTTGTTGTGTGTTGTAAGTATTGAATGGTTGATGATTTACCTAGTTGCCATTAATACAGAAACATGAAAAATGAACTGGAACCCTCCCTAAGTGAATCCTACCATAGTTATTCATATTTTAGCATCCTTAGGCTACAATCAGTAAACAGTCCAGTACCATTTTCGAGAGCACATATTCGTGTTTTACTTCACGAAAAATAGAGTAATAATAGTTCTATTAATAATGTATACCTATACATTATAACTATACACAAGTGTCCTCCCTGAAATGAAAAAGTAACTGTTAATAGGCAAAGTAAAGAAAAAGGAAACAATTGTCACATTTGTTTCGTATCTATGGCGTAAAAAATCTCGGTTGGTATGTAAATTTCGCAAATCCGTCCACTGGGCGCCGGCAAGATAAATGGCCGTTTAGCGTTTTGAATGTATAGATACCCATACATATTTTATGGCGGCGACAGTGCAGAAAATATTCGGTGCATCTCGACATGATCAATTCTCGAGTTTCCGCTTTGCAATAACTCCGCGGAAGCAGGAAATCATATCTTATTCACTTTACAATGAATTGTAATTGCAGCAAATATTTGTAAGCGCTTCCAAGATACACAGTATGGGAATACGCTATTTGTAATATGTAAAAATTCACAAATCTAAAACTCAAATTTTTAATTGTGCAACTTTCGCAAAGTTAATATTGACCCCCATTAAATAATTAAAATATGTGGACAATTCCAGGAAAATGTCAACTGGCACACTCGATATGTGTCTGACTCACACTCGTGTCTGTTTTTCTAGTTGCCACGAGAAAATATTTTTTTAATTAATGAATGTTATCTATCACTAAACAACCAACCATTTCTATTTTCCAATGCGTAATAAGCATTGTTTAGATATACGACTGTACGTCAGTGCCATAAAATAGAAAAAATATGAAAAATTGTCAGCAGAAAGTTAAGCTCCAGATAAATTGGATTGTTACATTCAGGACAACACAGTTACCAAGGCAATCTGGTCCCAGCTTAGTAGGTTAGATAACAAGTGTTCTTGGCGCCAATTCCGGACCTTCTTAATAAAATTAATAAGTTTGACTCCAAGTTTAACATAGTAAAGCCTCGAGGCAGTTATTTACCTTATTATCGACTATTGTTTATTTCTAAGTTCATATTGAAAATAGAATATAGCTTTTAGGTGTAGCGTTAGGTATAGCGATATTAGTATGTCTCAAATTTGTGTGAAGTCTCATTTCCAAAAACCGCTAAAGTGCGCTTACCTTACCAACCAATATTAAACATAATAATAATAAATAAACCATTTTTAACATAATAAGAAAAGTACACAAGATATTCAAGAAAAAAAATGGGTGAAATAACATTTCAATTTTTAGAAAAAATTGGCCCGTGTGGGAATCGAACCCAACGACCTTCACGTTGCAAATTAGTTTGACGCTCTTACCACTAAGCTAACGGGCCTAGTGAGATCGCTTGCAATAAAACGGTATAAATACCCGAGATATTTATCGCTGACCTTCAATTTTGAATCTAATATAACATCAAGGTCATTAATATGAGAGCCAACGTCTAGAGGTTCTGATCTAATCTGTAGTTGAAATTGACGATGTATCGTTTTTGACTATACATGATTTGGGAACATTTACTGAAGTTCAAAAACAATTTGTTATTTAAACTATATGTACGCAGACGGTGTAGATCAATTTGAAGATGGTAACAACTGTTTTAACCTTCGTACAAATCGTACAATCATCAGAATATATAGCAAAAATGTATAGTATGTCTCAAATTTGTGTGAAGTCTCATTTCCAAAAACCGCTAAAGTGCGCTTACCTTACCAACCAATATTAAATATCGTGTAGTACACCACCGACGGACGAACCAATGTTTAAATATCCATCCCAAATTCTTATTTCCTCCATAGTACACTTGATACGTTTCTAATACTTAGGACATACCCTTAAATTGCTGCAATTACGAGAACCTGTGTTCAAAAAAGTGTTGTTAAAAACTCCAAAATAAATTTGGTATGTTTTTTTACATTTATGAGTACATTTTTGGTCTTGGAAAGGTAGTGCATAAAATGGGATAAGTATTTAGCCTGGTTTCCAAAATATTGTAACAGATATCAAGATTAAACTTCTTCTATAAAGATTAGTTTTGTTTGTGCCGTTTTCACCATTATGACGTTCATATGTTTTTCCATCAGAAAATAAATACTGAAAAGGCATGCAAGAATTGTTTCACCGTTTCTCAACTCTCTCAAGTCTCTAGGTGGCGTACAACGACCTTGAGACTGAATTGCGTTTTCCAAAATCGTTTGACGACATTTGGCATTCCACTAAAAAGTTAGTGAGCTGTTTTCATAGGAGAAATATTTGAATATTTTGCTTCTAGTTATCTCTCCAACAATCATCAAACGATTGCAAATCTTCAAAGATGGACAGAGGTCAGCTTCTTTTCAAACTGTTCTGCGTCACTGCGTAACGGCTGTGACGTCAGGGAGTACTTTTTAAATCACACATTTTTTTTCCATGGATTGGATAGAGTTTAGCTGCCCTAAGACGGTCTGCAATTATGGAGAGGTATTTCATTAAGAAAAAATCGAAAAAAAATTGATGAAGAAAAAATAATTAAATGAAATGATCGAAGTGTCCTCCATTTTCAGCAAGACAATGCCCTAGTCGGAAAGCAAACATTCTTTGTACATTTTCCACCATTTCTAGCATAATTAAACGGATTTCGTTCGTTATTCTTGCTTTCAGGTAAACAATTGTGTGGTGACACACACTTTACTTTGCAAATATCCCCATGAAAGTAGTCTAGGGGTGTGAGATCTGGGGACCTAATTGGCCACTCGCTAGTCCCTCTACGTCCAATTCAGCGATTTGGGAACATGTCCAAGTATGTCCTAACTGCAAGGGCGTAATGCGGAGGATTACGTGTTCAGAAATTATGTATTCAGAAAAAATATCTGAAAAAATATCACTCTATTCTTTAACCTTATAGGTAAGAGAAAACAAAAATTCTTGCTTAAAACACGAAATTAAATATAAAAATTTCGTTTATTGAAAAATTACGTACTAGGTATTGGCTTACGATGCATTTTAGATCTCATTTATAAAAATGAAAAAAAGGAAGAAGGAAGTGAGAAAAGAAAGTGTAGCAACTATTTATATATGTATAGGTATAACTTTATGAAGCATCTCAGAAGATTCGCAGGGATAATAGAAAAAATATAAAAGGGAAAATATAAACAACATTGGAAGCACACATGCTTTATTGCCATCGAGAAAACATTGATAAACCTAAAATAATTAAAATTTTAAAACCTATAATAATGTTACAAAAATATTGTAAAATGTGAGATTGGAGTGAAACATGGTTGTCTGCTAAGCTCCCTACTGTTTGCAGTGGTTTTGGGAGGATTAAGTAAGTAAGAGCGTTATTGCTACCTGAGAAGCACCTCTTACGGAGAAACAATGTATTATCTTTTTGGTGGGATCTTTTACATTAACGGAGAAAATGAGAAAAAAAGGTTTTTAGTAAATTAAATATAAAAAATTGGCCCGTGTGGGAATCGAACCCTACGACCTTCACGGTTAAAGTTAGTGTGACGCTCTTACCACTAAGCTAACGGGCCTCGTGATACCGTTTAATATAAAAATCTACAAATATACGAGTTATTTATAGGTGACCTTCATTTATTTATCTAATAAATCATTGATGAGATATTTTGTTTTTTTTTATTTCGCTGATTAAGCCTTATATTAATTGACTACTTACCAACTTATCGACTTTAGTTCTTTCCTAAATCTAAACACTTTCCTAAACACTTCAATAAAAATGGATAATAATAAAAATTAAAACAATTGTTAACAAATAACATAAGAATAAATTATCGGATAAGTAAATTATTTTAAATGAAATATTCCGACATTACCTGATGAGCCGTTAAAGCACGGGTATTTATTTTATACAGCATTAAATTGCAGATGAAATAAAGTGTCATTATATAATTAATCTGTTAGCCGTTTACTTAAAATGAAATCGAAACACGTGTAAGTTATTGTAAAGCATTAATCTTGTTTGATTATAACATAAAGTTTCGTTAGTTTTAATTTAATCTACATTGTCCTTTCGCTAAAGATTACTTTGTTTAGTTTCTAATCGCTTTTAAGAAAGTATGTAACAAACGTCTTGGTAAATTCATAAAAGGGCATTTGAAAAGAAAATTGGAAGGAGGTGCGATAGAAGGAAACGGTCATCAAATCATATAAGTTCTTTTAAACATAGAATAAATAAATAAAAAAATAAGTTCTTTGGAATTTGAATTCAAATGAACACACTTTCAATAACAGTGATTCAAATAGAAATACTGCAAGTTTGATTAAGTTTACTAGTTTTGTTTTCGTTAAAAAATGCAAAAATTCAAGTTTTTTGGCATGTCTTTATAAAAAGATTAATAAAAAAAAATAAGGGACATAAAAAGGTCAGATAAATAAATTATTTTTAAATATAGACAGTACATGGGAAACTCAACGCAAAGGTCGGCGCATTTAATAATAATAATAAATAAACCCTTTTTAACATAATAAGAAAAGTAGACAAGATATTAAAAAAAAATGGGTGAAATAACATTTTAATTTTTAGAAAAAAGTTGGCCCGTGTGAGAATCGAACCCAACGACCTTCACGTTGCAAATTAGTGTGACGCTCTTACCACTAAGCTAACGGGCCTAGTGAGATCGTTTGCTATAAAACGGTATAAATACCCGAGATATTTATCGCTGACCTTCAATTTTGAATCTAATATAACATCAAGGTCATTAATATGAGAGCCAACGTCTAGAGGTTCTGGTCCTAATCTGTAGTTGAAATTGACGATGTATCTTTTTTGACTATACATGATTTGGGAACATTTACTGAAGTTCAAAAACAATTTGTTATTTAAACTATATGTACGCAGACGGTGTAGATCATTTTGAAGATGGTAACAACTGTTTTAACCTTCGTACAAATCTTACAATCATCAGAACATATAGCAAAAATGTATAGTATTAAAATAAATATATGCTTTGAACAAAAAATAGCCCAACAATCGGTAGCATAGGAAGTATGAAAAGTTGGCAGATAGGTCAACCTAGATAGGAAACCTAGCTCAACAAGAAAAGCAATGAACCAGCAGTAACAAGAAAACAAATGAAATTATTTATGACTGACAATCCAATTATGCCCGTTCATCTCTATTACAAAATATTTTTTTAGTTATGAATTACATTTGTAGTAAAACTTCCTTGTTCTGCCATTCCAGATTCTGAAACCATCAAACTGATGACAAAGGTAGGAAGGGAACTCAATGTATGTATTTAGTATGCCACGTCAAATTTGGCTGCAATATTAGTTTTGATGACATATCTATTCTCGGCACGTTTACGTTGATAAGATCTTAATTCGGTTAATTTCAGGACCGGTATATCTAATTTGGTTCAATATATAACCAGTAATTAGTACATAATCAATAATAACAGAGATGCGATTAGCAATTGCAATCCCGGGATGTCGGAATTGTAATCGCGGGATTTAGAATTTAGAATTCCGAGATCCAGGAAGCGCTGTCAATAAATGAATCCCGTAATCCTGGCGACAACTAAATCATCACGCATAACCTACATTTGCTGTTTTAGAAATTGAAAATTCGTCCAACAAATGCACAAGTATAACTAGAGCAGTACTGTTCTATTATCAAAAGTTATCACTATATTTTGCATTCTTTTCTTCACTTCTACAATAATACTGTTGAAAGATTGAGTAAATCTTCGAGTTTTTTTGTCTTATTCAAGAAGTTGCATGAGAAGTTATTCTAAACTCACAAAGCATGTCTTTTTTTCGTATAATTTGAATACGTTTTGTGGGGTGTTTTTTTCTTTTAGAAAAATTCAAATGTAAATAAAAAATATTAAGACATTAAGCTGTATACAAACAAGACTCATTTTTATGTATTTAGATACGCCGCTCTTTTAGTTTTTATTTTCAAGACAATCCAACTTGCTTTTAAAATCTGCACAACACAATAAACTTAACGTACAGCATACCTTGCACGCAACTATAAATAACGAGTGATATTTTATTTAAAAATTCCGTCGTCAGTTACTATAACTTCTAAAAGCTCTGATGTCATGTTGGCGACTGGAATAACTTTAAATAACTTCAAAATCTTGGCAACATAAAATGACGCCGAGTTCAGTTTAAGTTTCGTAATATAAATTCGCGTTTGCATCCAATTTGCAACATGTATGCACGCCTGAAACTTCCAAATGCGAAATCCTTTACAGCGGAGATTGCTTTCCTCGATTCGCAGGGCCGCTTAAATGACGAAAGCAATCCACCTGTAATTACATTGCCGTAATTCCGTCAATCTTAGAGCTCTAAATATATTTGCCTTTAACGTGCTCTTGGTGACGAGCTTTCCGCAGAAAATTTACGGATTATCGTGTGGGAATATACGACGATACGTCACCATAGCGATGATCGGCTTAGTATAATGAAGACGCCGGATACGTGCAAGTTTTAAGCCCTGTTAAATATAGCAGGAGTAATAGAAAAGATATTAAGAAATAAATGAGACAAAATAATTGAAAACTCACAGTGCGGATTCAGAAGTGGGTGAAGTACTCTGCCTAAGACAAGCCCTATAGAGCAAGATACATTAATCTAAAAATGCTCTATAGAATAAGCAGGGAAGATACATGGGAGAAATCCTGGGAGATTCATTTATGTTATAGTCATAACTACATATATCTTAGTAATAATGATATACTTCAAGCATTAGAAACCTTTTTTTTTATTTTATTATATTTGTAACATTTAGCACACATTAAAGCGTCGCTGTCACCATCGAAAATTAAAAAAATGTTGCATATGAACTGATATTACTGATGTGTCGTTTAACATCTTTCTACGATCAAGAGTGGCGATATTTTTTCTCAAGTTCATCCAAACAAAAGAAGTAGCCTGTTTGCAGCACCTGATAAATTCTAAAATAAAATTCTAACAAACTGGGATTCTCGTATCCCAGTTTAGGTTTCATAGTCGTCTTTTAATGGAAAGTCTTCATCTTCTAAAATAACATCCCCGCAGCTATGGAATTAAAAAGTTAATCTGTTCTTCAGATGTCTTCCCAACGATGAGTGGATCTGCACATACATGTAGAGGTTAGGTATCAACGACCTGAAATTACTACAGGATTATCTTCAAATAATGTCAACACATGGTGAATTTCCACATTTTGTTAAAAACACAGCTTCTCAATTGAATTGGCCCAAATACATGCGCTACAAAGTTAATCAGATATTCTGGATCTGATCCAACAAACAAGAATGAATAATTTGTAGCGCAGACAAGACGAGTAACAATGCAAGAAAGGTCCGGAAAACACAGTTTATTTTTAAGTAAATTTGGAACTAATCCGAGGTCACAACGATGTTGACTAAAACTAACAACGAACTCCTTAAATATTCCGCTGTCTGATCGGCAGGCTAATGGTGATACTCCATTAAAAATCATGCATTGGCCGGACGATAGAGAATGGGTAAAACGTATACTACTAATAAAACCTAATGGATGATTATCCCAACAAGGGAAGAATGGGAACGGAAAATAGTAAAACTAAACGGGATAGTATTTTATACGGACGGCTCAAAAATCCACAAGGTGGTGGTAGTTGCGGTATGGGGTGAACTGAGGTCCAGGTGAACCGAGACAAGGTCTCTCCTTGAATCTCGGGACCCACGTAACCATATTCCAAGCAGAAATATTTGCTATTATAGTATGCTGTCAAGTGCTCCTGAAAAACAAAATTTGATACCCAAACAAATTTAAGGAAGGCAGTACCGAGCAAAGGAAGCTAATAGATTGGAGGTATGACTTCTGGAAAACGGAGTACCCACAACCATTACTGTGTGTATTAATGCTATTAGGAATATTATGCCATACTAATAATACTAATGATGCTGTTTCCTCGTGTTCATTTTAACAACCTCACAATTCGGTGGACACCACTCCAGAACAATTAGCGGTGCACACATCCAAGTGGTTGATCAAACAGGGCAGTGTTTATCTGCTTCCTTAAACATTTTATATCGGATGTCAAAGCCTCACCGCATAACAAGGTATTGCTGATCTTAGATAATCACGAAAGCCACATTACAATTAATGCCGTAGAAGTCATAAGCATAGTGACAGAGCACAGTTTCCATTGGAACTCTGTACCTCAAGATCTTTTCTATCTAGCTCTGCTCTATCTCCATCTGGACCTATCAGCAATCAGGCTGAAGCATCAACACTTTATCGTTGCACTACATAAAACTTGTTTTCAAATACAGTCAAACTCCAACTCGAAACACCATTACCCACAAAAAATTCGACTTATGGAAACTTCGAGGTATAGAAATGTTCATCGAAACTAGCGCATTTGTTTAAAGACATTAGAATTGTTCAATTATGTGTACACACTTTTATTGGCTTCAAGCTAACGTCGTGGTTCTCACGGATAGGAGTATCGAGGCCCTCCTGGACAGGAGCCAACACGATCGTGTCAAGTTGAAGCGTTGACGTAAGCTTGACGTCGCTCCAGTGTCACTCCGGGCAGTACCAACACCAGGGCAGCGTGGGATTGGAGCTCCCAGCTGGTCGCAGGATTCCCGACCCGTTGGTGGACAGGGATACATTTTCCTCGCGCGAAAAATTGTTACCGTTGACGCCGCCAACCCAACACAGGTGAATTGCAAAATAAGATAATTAATAAACAAACAATACCCGGTACCAATTCCTCCTGCGCGGTAAGACCTACGGCCACTCTCTGCTCAGTGGTAAAGGGTAGGGTTTGAAGATAAATTTTTGGTGCCACGAGTTTTCTCATTAACGCAAGACTTACCTAGCTCGCACAGGCTCGCACAAAAATTCGAAATGGTGAAGTTCACAAATAAACGCTTTAGAATTTCTAAGAAAATTCTAAAGCTAATAATAATACATATAATAATCAACAAATAAACAATATCAGGATATAAAGAATTCCCGCTGTGTAGGCATACATGATTAATTTGTACAGTAATTATAACAATTGCCCCCAAGGTAATAACCGTTGTTCTTAATACTCCACGTGGGTTTGCAAGTATAAAATCCAATATTAATATAGTAAATAAAGAAAAAGAAAACCCTACTACTAATCTGTTGGCCAACCAAGAGTAGAGTGTTTCGTGACAACTCTTCCAATCAAAGCACCCACGTGTAAGTTCACACGTAAATTCGGTTAGAGCTCGCCAAAGTTCTGCACGAACCTCTACACACCAAGTCGAATAATCATACATATATCTATACCTATGAACGTTATTTAATACGGCTGAAGGCCAGTTGAAAAGAATACAAAAAGAAAAAAAAAAGGTTAACGTGAAGAAATTCACGCGGTAATAAATACCGGTTCTCACAAAAACAAGGTAAGTTGTTTACAACCTCCCGCTGGTTCACGCTTCTTCAGAATTCAGAATTAAAT